>JARFNW010041074.1:0-24097 GCA_031763155.1 Dirona albolineata | reverse complement strand
CATACATACATACATACATACATACATACATACATACATACATACATACATGTCTTTTTATTTCTCTGTTTCTATCTAAATATATAATAAGGAACACTATGTGACAGAACTATCCTTATCAAACAAGTTTTCCAATGAGCAATGACTAACTGACCTGTCCGTGTCTCCATAGATGACACGGGCCCCCCACCGCGGCGTGTCCTCCACCAGCTTGATAGCCCTCTCCAACGACTCCCTGGCTTTACGAACGATGCTGTCAGCGACCTCGACGCACGGCATACGACCCGAAAAACTGGCGCCCGTGTACCCATAGGTCACATTGGCAATCAGCTTCAGGCCCAGCTGTCTGGCATCCAACATTCTGGACAATGTCTGGGGAAAAGGAATGAGGAAAAGGTCACAGTTTGAAAAGAAATTATGTATTAACTATCTACTAGCAGAAATAAAGTCGAGGGGAAAAAATAAGTCATGAGCAAATGTTTTATAATCATATATTATCATATATTATATAAAAGGAATATATTAGAGGCTTCTGAGAGACGAGTGGCAAAACAAGCAAGATTTCAGCCAAAGACCTTTGTCAAGCGACAGAAAGTGACAGTCATATAATAAAAAATTAAAACAAGACAAAAGCATGAGAGCCAATGCCTCTATAACTTTTATAATTACAGTTTTTATAATTAGAAGAATGGATAGTGTTGTGGTATATTAGTAGAGCTTGAAGAACCCCCCTCCCCCCAAAAATAAAATAAAACCCCAACAAAACCAAACAAACAAACAAAAAACCAAAACAAACATTAATAAGAATTGTGACTAATGAGTGCAATCAAATACACCACTATATTATTATTTTCCGATGACATATCTATCTTAGGAATGACTGAATTCTCAGTAGGTATTATGTTTGTGTCGTGTTTGCTGTTAACCAACCTTGTCATCCTTGCAACCCTTCATCGATTTCTTCACCATGAGCCGTGCGTTGAGAATTTCCTCTACCATTCTGTAATAATGTTAAAATTTAAAAATTTGGGTTAAGTCAAATCACACATACAATCATACTTCAAATTTCTACTTTAAAATTATATGAAACATCATGGCTACCAGCCAATATTCTTTAAAAAGTAGAAAATTTATTATTTCCACCACGTCTCCCTATGCATACTTCTTGTTGCCAATTGACTGACTGACCAACGGTGAGCTTGATAGGGATAATTTAGATTTAAAAGTGGTAAGCAGCGTTTGTCCGTGTCCAAAAATTGTATTAGCGCCTAACTGCAGCGCGTGGCGTTTAAAGTATCCAGTGTTCCGTTGCTTTTCCGGGGCAAATGTGCTACTGTAAAGTGCTTATAGCATGGTGGTGATCGTGAATAAGCGCTATATCAATGAACAATATTATTATTTAGCATTTATCAGAATAAGGGACAGTATCAGGTAAGGGCTATGCATACAATATTAGATATTGGAATTACCTTGGGATGACTCCTCTACGGACGGAAGGCTTCACAAAAGCAACGCCATTGGGGGATATGGTCACCTTTGACCTCAAACTCTGTAAAGAAAAATTGGATGATACTAAATTAACTCCCTGACTACTTGAAATACATTAGAATATGTATAATCTGGACAGGGTCGGCTTCAACTTCATGTACGACTTTTCTAGTTGATTATTCTTGTTTTGATTAATTTTTTCCCATCAAATTCATTCAATATATGTGTGTGTGTGTGTGTGTGTGTGTGTATATATTGCAGTGGATGTGGGTGTAAAATATATGAACATTTGATTATTACTTCTGAGCAATATATTATAAGGCTAACTTATAACCATCATACTAACATAATAATCATCATCATAATCATCGTCAACGTCATTATCATCATTATTAATTCTAACATGACTTTCAAAGATTAAATTTTTACCTTCAACAGCTTTGGACAAACAGGTAGAGACGTGCATCCGAATTCAATAGGCCCGTCCCTGTAAAAAGAAACAAAAAGATATATACATATGGCTCCATACTCCAAAGATTTACTACTGATCATGGATTACAGAAATAAATCAAACGCTCAAATCATTCAGAAGCAGAGATCACTTTGAATCCTGAATGGAAGAACAAAATTTTGTTGACAAGCATATTGAGTACAACCTAAAAAGAAAATAATATGAAATGACTCACTGTGCCCTGTTCAAGAAGTCCAGCCGACCCAAACACGTGGAGAAGCAGTAGTTGTAGGCAATCATGATTGAAGGGTAGAGTGATTGAAAGTCTAAGACAACCACAGGGCTTGTGTAGTATTTGGACTCTGGCTCCAGTGTCAACGCAATGCATTCCGCTGCCCGTTGCCGAGCCCTCTGTTGGACGCTCGGACTCGCAGCTACGTAGTTCATGGGTTTGGCTAGACGCAGCATCATTGACTCCACACGGATCTTTGAGATGGATTAAAAAAACGGATTATAAGAACAAAATTCAGGCACTGACCATTAAACACAAAAAAACAGGTTATCATTGTTAAACTAAAGTCTTCCAAACTTTTTTGTCACCAGAAAAGTGAAACATGATCTAATTCCTGCCAATATTTTATTTGATTCTGTAAGATGCAATTTGAAAAAAAGGAAAAAATAGTGGACAAAATAATTTCATGATGCTGCAAAAGATTTTTCATCTCACCTGTGACCCTCTGGACAGGACGTCGTAAAACTCAATGCCGAAGACCCTGGCAAACTCGCTGGTCTTGCCAATCAGGTCAAGCTGGTCAATCATCTTGAGATGGCACTGGACACGATTTGTGTAGTGGTCAATCACTCTCCATCTGGATGTTTGGAAAGGGGAATAACTATCAGTTACTTTGCTGTCTAATCATAATTCTATTTGGTGTTCTACATTACCTTTGTACTCAGACCCACCATACACTTGAAAAGAAAAATCTGTATTGTATTATACTAATACAAAATCCAAACTTGGAGGAACCTATCTGTATCTTCTTTCTTTACTAGTGCTCACATGAAAACAAATCAAGAAAAAAATAAAATTCCATGCTTTTATACTTAAAATTATATGTATTTTTGCTCAGGCTTTGTGTTAAAAATATTTCAGCATAATTTTTCCTGTTTTACTGATAAAGGGGAACCCGAAACGTCTTTGTATTATTAACCGTGTATCCTTGAAGCCTTTTTATTCTACTTTTTTTTTCCAATACATATGACTTCCAGAAGTCTCACCATGTTAGTTTCCTTCACTTTGTGGGTGAGCCAGTGGCACTCGCCTTTGGTTTGAGAGGTTGCGGGATCGAATCCCGGTGATCTCACTTTGCGGCGCTGCATTGCCGCTGACGCCTGGGTTATTCCGGGTCTCTACCCTCGGAATAGACCCTAAAGACAAATTTCCCAGTGGGATGAATAATAAATGGAACATATTCATTATCTTTAAAAAAAAAAAAAATGTTTTTCAACAAGTTCGATGAAGACTTACCTTTGATTGTCTTGACCAAACCATTTGGTCAGATCCCGGAATGAGAACAGAGGCAGTCTTTGGTGAAGGACATGGTAGGCACAGTTCTCAAAGGTATACGTGTTCAACGACACCTGGGGGCAAAACCATTCAAACAACATTAGATAAAGATGAAGATGGGTAACAATAGTCTGTATCCTTGTACATATACAGGCTCACAAACTTGACATCATTTTTCTTTAAAAATATTCATTAACCATATTATAATACTGCTTAGACGAGACAGAAAAAACGATCTCTCCCTTGCCTTTTCTTTCTGCATCAGTGGGGTTTTTTTTTCCCACCTAAGCAATCTTGATTGACAAGATTGATTGAAATCGTGAAAGTGTATCTACGTACCTCATGTCTTAAGATCCTCCACAGGTTTAAGACAATCCTCCCCACCACGTGAATCTCCGACATATGGTCAGCTCCCCATTGGTCCTTGTCGGCCGAGAAGAAGTTGTTTTCTTTGGCGCCTGGATGGGAGTAGATAGATGTTAAATGTCTAAATTAGAAAAAATGTGTTTATAAAATAAGTTACATATCAGCATCATGTATAGGTAAAAGACAACAACAACAACAAAGAACAAAAAAGAAAAAAAAAGAAAATACATAATATAAGGAGAAAGTTTTCATATTCACAGCATGTTGTAGTGTGTATTGAATAATAAAAATGATTGTGATGATGATGATGATGATGATAATGATGATGATGATGATCATGACGATGATGATGACAATGATGATGACAATGATGATGACGATGACAATGATAATGATGATGATGATGATGATGATGATGATGATGATGATGACAATGATGATGATAACAATAATGAGCTTTAATACAGCACTCTCCCATATCTAATGAAGTGCTCAGAGTGCTTTACAATTCAAATACAATAAATAGAGAATCTATAATAAACCAAATGACATCTAAGAAACAAGAAAGTGAACGAGTTTAGACAATAATTATTCATTACCTGGCACCCTGGCTATCTTTGAACACAGATCCAGGTTGAGTTGGGCAGCCCTCGATAGTAGATAGCCCCACGACAACATCTGGATTTCAAATCCCACCAGAATGTCAGGATCAATCCTAGGGTACACGGGAAGAAAAAATAATAATTTCAGAATATTTCATGTTAAACGTGCTTGAAGACATTTTATCTACTAAAACACAAATGCAGAAAAGATAATGGTATATATACAGCTTCAAGTGTCAATGAAATAACAAAAAATAGAATGTTTTTTGGGTTTTTTTGTTGGTTGCTATGCACTTGAAGCTACACCATATATTTTTTCATTCCTTATATTCAGATTTTTTACTTCTGGCAGTCCTCATTCCTTTATTCATTTGTTGAAACGAGAACCTGAACAATGAATGAAATATAAATCAAAAACTCCTTTGATTTTCTTCCGCATGAACTTCCAATCTGGAAAACATTCGTAATTCGAGCGTTTTTAATTGCAGATTGAATTGAACATCTTTTAGAAAAGACTCACTCCGAAACTCGACCCATAGACTTATATTAAAATAAAAATTAGATTTTTTATTATTTTCCTACATTATCACGTGTTTCTAATCATATACGAAAGGAATAAATATGAGGTTTCAAATCTTAGTTTTGTGCATTGACCTCACTGACCTATGCACCAAGTCCAAAAGGGTCAGCATCAAATCCATCTCATCCTGGACGTAGGTCACTTCCACCTCTCCGTCCACGGCACACCGTTCCAACATCGCCTTGGTGACACCAGGCTTGGGTGCTTTGGGGACAGCCGTCGCCGCTTTACCCTTCCTCCCTCCCTTGCCTTTCGGAGACTTTGATGATGGTGAAGGGCTGGGAGAACGAGAGCGGGCTTTGGAGGTGGATGGCTTGGGGCTTGGTACTCGAACCTTCGACGCAGTAACTTTCTGAGTTGGTGATAATGGGGAAAACAGAGATGATGATGATGACGGTGGTGACATTTTCGAACAACTGGGACTTGACGAATGAGAAGTTGATGGTTTGACTGGAGTAGATTTCTGGTCGGAGGAGGTTGAGGCAGTTTGAGATGAAGTGTCAAGATGTTTGTTTCTCTCTGTGATGACGTGCCACGATTCGGCGTGCACTATGATGACCCCGGACGTGTTCCTGTGGCCTTGGTCTGCCGGAATGTCATTGAAGATGGAGTAGAAAATGGCCTCGACCCCGTCAAACTCTGGATTGGGTCGGAGGTCCCCCCTAGTTTCAATGTGCAGTTCCAGACTCATGGCAGTCACGTATTGATACTGATGATATGGAAGCAGAGGGAAATACAAACTTGAAAATAACATTTTATATCATAATCATATCATATTGTTTCGTATAGAAGAGCCTTTAGGCCATATCCTTGAATGTCCTTTACTAAATGGAAATATTGTACATGCTATATATATATAATTTGGTCACTTGATTATCTATTGTTTGTTGGTCATTTGATTAAATATTGCAGTCCTAATTTCAAAATTTGAAAGATATATTGTTTATTGGACATTTGAACAACACTGTTTATTATTGTATTGTCATGCCCAAGAAAGTTGTTTTTTGGGGTTTTTTTTACATTAGTGTTACCCTGCTTGTGTCTTAATTTTCTGATCAATAGACTTTCTAGCGCTGACTTCAGTCATGCGTAATGGCCGTGGTGCCTGTTTGTCTGCATGATGCTGTTTGGTGCCTGTTTGTCTGCCTGCTGTTGTTTGGTGCCTGTTCACTGTCTCAGGCTGGGCATAGAATCATCCCCTACACTGTTTTAAAGTAAAAAGGGATTTGGATAATAAATAAAGCTAAAACAAAACAAAATCAAGACTAGGCTTACCTTATGTACAGCTTTGGCGTTGTGCATATTGTCCATGGGGACTTTGAACCCAAAGGAATTCTTGAGGGTAGGTCCCTCAATCTGAGACACCTCTGCGGCCGTGTAGCCCAAATTAGAAAACTGGCGCTGTCAACACAAGAAAAGAAAGGAAAAAAAATATTGTTCAATTCCCAAATTTCAAAACAACGCTGACACTGTCAAGATGAGGAAGAAAAATTCAGTGATTGCCAAGGCCAACTAATACTCAAATCAAAAACTCCACCAGATTTCATTATAATTTCAATTCACATTTTCATCTGCACCAAATATTTTGCACATTCAGTGCACGTATTCATTTACAGAGAAGTGACATGTGAGTGTTGCCGCTTCACGCTACGGATAGGCCTCAACGATCGTAAGGACTTACTTACAGAGCAGTTTCCTGAGTTTGTGACAAATGTAATCACCAACTTTACAAAATATATTTAAGTGGAAAAAACCCAGAGCAGTTTATTACCTGAGGTTGTGACATGAGAATGTTCCCTCTAAGTTTGCTCTCCGTGTTAGTGGATATTCTCCTCAAGATGGCTGAGGACCCATCAGGGGTTGTGTTGGTTTCCTCTCCATCCTCTTCCTTTGGTATCTGTGTTATTTCCTCCAGCTTGGGGGACGAGATGGGCGTACACACCGGGTCAAAAAGGTCCTTGGACGAACGCCTGACTGGGGTGCTGCTGGCAAAACTGGTATCACCACTTATCAAAGACGGGTGCCGATCTGTATCTTCTTCGTTGTTGTTGTTGTTGTTGCCTTTTCTTATCTTTAAGTCTGTCTTGACATCAGAACCAGTGTCCATTGAAGTAGTGGGGGGTGTAGAGAGATTCGACGACGATGGTGGTGTAAGTTTACGTTTTTTGGAACGTCTGCCTCTTTTAGATGAGGAAGAGGAGGAGGGTTGAGGAGTTGGAGATGGGAGAGGGGCCGGGGTTTGAGATGGAGACTGACTTATATCTAGATCTGTGTCCATTAAAGTAGAGTCTTCAGTGCCTGTCGATGGATGTCCGAGAGAGAGAGGAGGAGGTGAGGTTGTGTCATGTTCTGGGGAATTTTCAAAATCTTTCACTGTGGGCAGCTGCGAAAACATAACCGACTTCCTTCTCGTCTTGGTATCGTTCTTGTTTTTACCGGGCTCTTTCAGCGATTCGTCCCCGTTGAGGAAGTGGACGTTTTCCTTTCCTTTCATGACCTCCATCAGTTTGACGTGCAGCCACTCGGCCACAGACTTCCTCTTCGGTGGGAGCCGGCACGGGGCGATGACGACGGGTTTGTCCGGCTCAAACATAAATCTGATGGCCGGGTCTTGGCCCAGCATGTTGGCCACGGGGTCGTTGGTCATCTGCGATGGAAGAAGATTAGACGACGCCAAACTCTTGGCCCGGATGGATTTGATGCCCTCCAAGAAATGGGCGGAGTCAAATTCCTTCAGCTCCGACAACTGGAATTGAAATGTTGATAAATAGAATTATAATAGTAGCAGCATTACTTATCATTGTTATTGGATTTCTCTGCTTCTACACCAAAGAAAAGCACTATTATGCCTGATCACCCCAATACATCTAGACTATTTATTATAGTCTTTTGACCTTTTGCCCCATCTAAATGGCGTGATAGCCGAGTCGTTAGTACAGCGGACACTCATGGTGGATGTTGTGGGTTTGAATCCTATCCCAGTCACCTCGTTTTTCTTGGGCAAGCAACTTGACTCCAATTGCCTCACTCGAAATGGATACCAGCTTCACATCCCACTGAGCCCAACGATGATTTGCAATACCAATACCAAACGCATGAGGACAACAAGAGAGAAAGATCAACAATGCCAAATATTTAAATTATAAATCTGATTGAAGTAAGGTTATTATTATTAATTAACCTTTTTTTTTTTTTACACCTTCAATGTCTCAATAGCTTAAAATACAATTAACTCAAGTAAGGGCTTTCTTACAAAATGTACAAGAACGATAATAACCCCATGATGGCCAGGTCGGTTTGTCCCTACAATATAGTAATATGCTCTAAAAATGTTATTATTACAAAATCATTCCTTACAAACCAAGTTAAATAATAATAATAATAACATTTCCAGTTGTCCCATTACTGTGGTTTTTAAATATATATATCATTTTCATCCCAATATTATATTATTATAACGAAGTAAACTTAGCACAACAATATTTTAAAACCTGTCCCTTCAAAACATTTCCTCAGCCATTTTTGAGTGTAATTATTCAACAGAGCACTATGACTTGTTCTTACCTTGGAATTCAAATAATAATATACACATAAATAAAATAGGTGTCAGGCACTTCTTCTGTGATTCGTTTATTTTTTAATTTTATTTTTTAAAACGGCTATTAGTAACTAGCTATTTTCATTGCTCATCAGCATTATAATTTCTTTAATTTGGTATAATATAATGGTTTCATATTTTTATCCCAAAACACAACTTCCATTAAAAGCCTTCACCTGTTGGTTGTCTATCAAATTAAGACTTCTAAACCAGAGTAAGTAGACGACGCACCTCTAATTATAAAAAAACAATGAATGGAGGCATTTATACCTGTCAAGCCTATGGTAGAAACATCACATGTTTTGTCCTGTCAATTATTGAAGCTAATTTTTAACAAACTCTATATTTTCACTCATGTCAACATAGCTTCAGCAGGTCATTATTACTAACTACTATCTGCTACATCAATAATGACATAAAATCATAAGCCGCAATATCTAGAAATTAAAACATACGTCATCTCTTCTTCTCCAGGTGACGTTCCATTTAGGCATTGGTGATCATGCCCCCCCGTTATATTTTTCTCTCTCTCACAGCAGTTCTGATTTAAATGTTTCAAACAACCATGTCGTTATTCCCTCTAGATTTTTAAAAATTGTAGCTCTTTGTTTTCCTCTTCTTTTTTTTTGCTGTTAATCTTCATTGTTGTTACTAACTTTTCCATTCCAGCTCTTCTCGTCTAACATGACCAAAAAAATCTTACCCATCTCTCTGTCACATCTTCATACACTATCTACGTCCTCAAAATAATATCACACCACCTAACCTAGATACTAAATGTAATAAGCTGCTCCACTTACACTTCTTTATACTTATACCTGTCAAACTGTATTTCAATATATGGTTGAAATGTAAAACACACTGAGCACGACTCACTGCACTACATAAAATGCTTTGTACCGTCATCATTATCAAAGAGTTACATCCATACCTTTAACTTTAAGGACAGACTAAATCTGTATTCAGAGTATATCTACCTTCTACCACTACTACTTGGCAGCAATATAAAAGTAAGCTTAAAAATGTCTACCTTCTACCACTACTACTACTTGGCAGCAATATAAAAGTAAGCTTCAAAATGTCTACCTTCTACCACCACTACTTGGCAGCAATATAAAAGTAAGCTTAAAAATGTTTACCTTCTACCACTACTACTTGGCAGCAATATATAAAAGTAAGCTTAAAAATGTCTACCTTCTACCACTACTACTTGGCAGCAATATAAAAGTAAGCTTAAAAATGTCTACCTTCTACCACTACTACTTGGCGGCAATATAAAAGTAAGCTTAAAAATGTCTACCTTCTACCACTACTACTTGGCAGCAATATAAAAGTGTAAGGTTAAAAAAACTTGAGACAAATTCCTCACCCTTTTGGATGGCACTACCAACACTCGTCCCCCTGTATCCCTACAACAATGAGATAGTGACAATAGATCAATATTAGTTGGACAACACTGCAATTACTTCATATAATTACAAGTTCAGGCTTTTACTGCAAAATGTGTTCAGGTAAACTTTCTTCACGTTTTTGGCCGAACCTCGGTGTTAATAATACTTCCATGGAGTCAATAAATAAACAAAGGAATGAATGAGGGCTGCCAGGAGCTGTTAGTTGTTTTATATACATGAAGCTATATAAACTATTACTATTTTTTTATCAATTTTTTTTCCGTTCCTTTCATTTCAATACATAAAACATGATCTCACAGCTAGCTACTTAAAACTTTCTGGTTTTATCAAAATAACAAGCTTTGGTTTTTCGGGTGTTGTGTTGGGTTTTTATTGTTCTTTTAAGAAGCCAATTCAAGATATCACAGCTATTTTGTTCATCCCAAGAAATGAAACTTTGAAATTTTGATTTTAAAATAACACGCTGCCTGGCTAGGTCAATGGGGACTTTAAGTTTTTGGATGAGGTCCCAGCAAAAATTACAAGTAATAATTCTCAGATACAAAATAGATATTAAATACTGATTTATATATATATAAATATATAGACGTCTAACATTAATATAAAATTGCTTAAGAGCTCGATTTGAGGAAAAGTTATAATCAAATAGTTGGTACGAATATTTTTTTACAACATTGTTATATTTAACAAACCATATTTTATTACGCAACCATAAAATATACCCATCCATTAGATAACGAATCGCTTTTTGTTAGACCTTAAATACATTTTGCAATGAAAGCCATTAGACACAGATTGATTACATATCACTGAGGAAGACAGGAAAACACTTTTGACAGTTAAGTAGTCGCCGCCTAAAAGCACATTGGTCAGGAGAAAGTAAAACCAATATATTCAATATATTTACAAACATAAATCATATTCTGCTATTTCCAAATGAAAGGCAGTACGGTACTTGCATGGCTGGGAGACTAGTTAAATTCAGGCCTGGTCAGTCATACACTTCTTGCTGCAGTTTTCAAATGTAGGTCTGAATCTAGCCGAGGGCGAGACCATGCAACCGTGCAATCACTGCCTTTCAATTGGAAACAGCAGTATTAAGTATTATAGCAAAACATTTCAGGTTGAAAAAAAACCACACATATATAAACTTGACCAAAACGTGGCTTCTTAAACAGTGCTTTTCGGCAGCGACTATTGTTCAATATATCAGTTTGAAATACAGGTCTGGGTCACACAAGCTTACAATTACAAATATCTGCTTTAAACAAAGACAAGAGAATCATTTCGCATTGAAAATCTTAGTAAGTCCTAAAACCAGTCAAAATCAGAACTAATTGTAAAACATTCACTTTACTTAATACTTAAACCCCTTTAGAGACATTTTATTAAGTTAAAATAATAAACAGTCATTATTTGATGGCATTCAGATTTTTCATAAAATTTCTTTAAATCATTTCTCACTCCAATGTAACTTTTAACTCTTTGCTCTCCATACAAATGCTCATCAAAATTTTTAAAAATATTTTCCTCTTAACTGCTTCTTGAAATGTGATCTGGTTGTAAAATGCTACTTATAAAAGAAAGGTTTGCTGGGTCTACAATAAAAATAAAAGGATGACTAGACTCACTGGCAAGAAACACAAACAAAATGAAACAGGGATTCATTCCACAAAATGTCACCAAACAATGTAATATAATTGGGCATCCCATAGGTAAGATTTAAGATGGTACCAACAACAATATATTGGACAAAACAATATAAACTTGGTTTTGCACAGTTCCCATCCAAAGGCACTCTTCTTCTCCTTTACTGGAGTCTGTGTGCCGAGTTCACACCAGTGTCCTAATCCGACAACTTACTGCTTGTTTTTTTGTATTCAATACATCTGGTTTTGTTTAAATTTAAAAGCAGCCTTCCCAGCACAAAAACGCAATAATTAATGTAAACAAAAACAATAAGACAGACGGATTGCGATACTGGCTGGAACTCAACACACAGACTCTATGTAAAATCAGAATATATCATCATTGTCATAACCCACAATGGAATTCGATCCTGGACTTGTTAATGCATACTTGAGAACCACCACCCTGGCTTAAACTTAATAACAAAAAACAAATCATGATGCAGCAACAAAAATAATGCAAGGTACTCACACAGGCCTGTCCGGTACGTCCTGCGCGCTGCTACAGAAAGCTGACGGGACTTGGACAGAGTTGAGGCCGTGCTGAAACAAACTGCTCTCAACACTCAGCCTGCTGGGTGCTCTCTTCTCCGGACGGATGACAATGGCTCTGTCCCCAGTCACACCATAAGGCCTCCCATGCCCAGACTGCTCTCTCTTCCTGTCTTCTCTTCCCTTTTCTTTCTTTCCGTCATCGCTTCTGTTTCCTTCATTCGTAGAACCCTCCCTACCACTACCACCACCACCACTGTTAGAACAAGATGTGTTAGATGCGTCACTCTTTTTATCCCTGCCTTGGTTTCTTTTCTGTCCCCTTTTCTTCGAAGCAGCCACTTCAATGTGGTCTTTGGCTTGACCAGGTGAACTCTCTCCTTTGATGAGCTGCGTAACGAGAAGGTCAGTCAAGCTCCTGTGTCCAGCAGAAGATCCTGACGAACTCTGATTCATTTTTTTACTAGGAGACTGTAGGTTTGAATCTAGGCCAAACTGATCCCGAAGAGCTCTTTCATTCTCAAGCATGGTGCGAACGCGCTCTTCTTCCCTCTTACTATTATAGCCCTGTGGTGCACTCATCGCAGGCTTCTCGAAATGTGGTGGAACAGTGCATTGTGGGGTGGAAAAATTGTTCATGCTCTGCATCTGAATCTGTTGGCCACTGCATGAACTATTTGCATCCCAGAGAGAGGTGAGATGACTGTTTTTGAAGAATGGTTGACCCAATAACTTGGGAGCATCTTTGAAATTGTTTGTGACAGGATGACCCATTTCAAGTCCCCATTTCTGATGCCTCATAGTTTGGTTGTAGAGGTCATTCTGCTTCACAGGAGTCGACGGATCATTTTCAGACCTGGTTCTTTCCCGAGATTTCCTACGCTTAATCGGTTTCGTTTCATTCTCCGCTTCGTTCCGTCTTTCATAAGCTGTTTCAATAACACTCCCGACAAACTGAGAGATACTCTCACACCTAGACAACCGGGGGCTCCTTTGCGACTTACAACTTGCACTCTTTTTTAATTCCTCTTGGTTTTTGCTGTCCTTCAGATTGCCATACTCTGATCTACACAATGTCTCATCTACTCTCTTTGCTCGTTCCCTCACAGATTCTGATCTGCTTTGCTGTTCCTCACAGTCATGATCACTCCTCTTATTTCTAACCTTAGTGTAATCAGTGGCAAGCATGTCATTTCGATCCTGACTGCGACTATTAACGTAAGGCCATGACCTATTGCTCATACTGTTCGTCTGATCAATCTTCTCCCCCTTTGAACTGTTCTCCTTTGCACAAATTGAATCTTTGCCATGATCGTCATCTTTCATATCCAAGGGAGACTCAGCAGTATCGTGCCCCATTGATGTTTCTGCTTTGTTGAGCCAGGGGTACCATAACGGTTTGGACTTTTTCGCTGGTGGGGAATCACTTTTGACAGGGGTTTTGTTTCGAGATGATATTATATTATGTGGATATGGCAAAGGAGGGTGCTGAGTGGGGTACGGGGAAATGGGTGACGTCGGCGTAATGGGTGAGTACACCGTTGCCGATTTGATGCCAGACGTACTCAAGTTGAGAGGACTGTTCAGAGCATCTGTAACTTTTTTCGGCTGCCACTGCCAGCACCATGGGTAAGAAGAGTGAGGTGGAGGACCGGTATGACCCTTGGCGCTTGATGACGCAGGCCGCGAATGAGCTCTTTTGGGAAAAGAGGGGACTTGCAGAGGAAGAAGGCTATGTTGCTTGGATACGTCATTCAATAACGCATGGGAATCATCCTTGTTCTCTTTGTTACTTCCGTCAAATACTGGCGGTTCGGATTCAACCAGTGTTTCCTTTATAAGAGGGATAGTTCCAGTTGGTTTTATAACTTCTTGGCTTGATTCCACCTCTGTGGCCTGTGATTCAACAAATGTTTCATTCACCGAATAAATGGTCGAGGTTTGTTTCACTTCTTGGCTAGATTCAATCACATCTGGTGAAACGCCTGTAACTGTAATACTCACAGGACTTTCCTTGTCGCTCGAAGACTGATTTGAAACTTCCATAAACACAGCTGACTTCACATGACCTGCGTTGCAATTCACCTGTGGCGTGACCGAGTCAGGTTCCCCTGATGTAACTTCGTCTTGGGTGACTCGCGAGATCTGCGACTCTTCAATAATACAGCTCAGAGGGCTGAGACATTTGAACATCGAACCATCCTTCAGCTTCAAAAAGTCACTTTTCTTATTGGTACCAGCATCGGTTTTGGGAGATAACTTTTCAGCCTTTACAATAGTTTCATCTTTGATATCAACATCTTGGACACAGTTCTCTTTGGGCGTGTCGGAAGGTGGGTCTGATTTTGATAAAGAACTATCCGTAGTGACAGACACGTCTGAGGGGGAAGAACTCTTGACAAAAGAACTTTCGACGAGAGTAAAGCTACTGTTCTTGGCGTCTTCCTCACAAGAATCTTTTGGCAGCGACGACTCAGTTTCACCATCTTTCGCATCGTTTGAAAACAGCGGCTTGGGAATACTTGAACTGCTGTCATTATCTGACGCCTCCTCTCCTTCCTGTCTCTCCTCATTCATCTTAATGATGTCTTTGAACGACAAGGCCACATCTTTCACCTCTGCTTTGCCCCCGCCACTGAACAGATCCCTCGTGCCCGTCAGTATCGTGTAACTCGCTTCCTTATATTCCTCCTCATCTACAGTACTGGTCGATGTCATTTTCATAATGTCACTCATGGACAGAGCGGTACTCTTTATCTGTGCTTTTTTACTCTCTCGCGGCTTGACCAAAGCCACGCCGTCTTTCGAGTCGGAGTCCATAGAGTCATCGGTCATAGACATGCGGAGGATTTGTTTCATGGAAAAGGACACCGCTTTGGCTTTCTCTAATGCTAAAATGTCTTTGCCAGATTTCACGGTGCTACTTTGCTGTTCGGAGGAATCGGCAGTGGACTGATTGAAAAAGTTTGCTGGAACAGGTGAGGAGGAGGCCGAGCTGTTCACCAAATGACTCATTGTGAACGGTCTAGTTCCCAAACTGGAGGACCCGTTACAGCCAGGTTTAATGCGATTCCTGTGACGGCTAGAAAAGTTGAGGAATCTGCGCGAGGCATCGGTAGCATTAGTCGCTTTCCTACGCTGGTTCTGACGTTTGATTCGGGCAACTTTTTCTGCAGGTGAAAGCGCCAGTGGTGGTGAAATTTCTAACTCTCCTTCATCTGGAGGTGTCGTGAAAGACATGGTGTCCAGGGAGGAGGTGTAGTCACGACTGTGATCGCTGTTGGCTCGTTCGCTGTAGGGCGTGGCATTTATCTCCCCTTGATCTTGGCTGGTTGGTGACGCAGGTGAGTCCTGAGATTCCGTCAGGTTGGCTAGAGTAGCCATATGCAGCAGACTCAAACTGTTCAACAGCTTGTTACCCGCTCCTTTCTTTCTCCTTCCCCTCGTAGACCTGGCTACCGTTTCACCTCTTTTACTCGACTGGCTGGCTTGGGGGAATGCGATTTTATTTTTAGTAGTCTGTTTCTTATTCGGATAGGCAAGTTTGCTTAGAGAATGTTGGAAAATGTCAGGATCATTGAAATCGTCGTCGTCACTCGAGCTAGACGAATCAATTCCATCCATGTGATAGGTGTACTTGGCCTGTTTACGTTGCCGCAGTCTTTTACTGGATGGAAACTGACTGCCGCCCTTTTCCTCGTTAGAACTGGTGCCGAACCCACCCAGCAATTCCATTTCCCTCCTCTTCTTTCTTCTAGCACAAACTTTCGAATACACGTTTTTGCCAGGAACTTCATTCTTAGGTGCATCAGGAGCAATTTCGGCAGTGGTAACATTGGACACTTTTCTATCCTTGGAAGACTTTTGCATTCCTTTGGGCATGTTGTTGGTGTTGTCCGTCGATAAATTGTCTGCATCTGGAAATTTGTTTTCACCATCGTTTGATTTCAAAGCCTCCTCAGGTCGCTTTTCTGAATCAATTTCTATTTTTTCTGGATTATCATCTGGGCCTGTTTCCAAAGGCATTTCTTCTGTCTTTGCCACATCCAATTTCACCACCAGAGGCAAGGTTTTCTCCAGCGGTTCAGGCTCACGGTCTTCATCTTTGCTTGCCGTTTCCAATTCATACGATTCCACTGCCGTCTTACAATCAGCATCAGATTCTCTCTCCTTGCCATTCTCAATTTCTTGCTCTCCAACTACCACGTCTGGCTTATCCGCTTGTGTGTTTTCAATTTGCGGTTCGGTCACATTACTTACCGATGCATTATTCAGTCCCCACGGCAAGCCGTAATACCTGCTCGTGTTGTATGACACGAGAGGTGTGATTTTCGGTGCTGTGTATGTAAAGCTGCTGTCGACAATGGTGTCATCGGTATCTGGGTCAGACGAAATGTCTTCGTAGAATGCCATTTGACGCTTGATAAACTCCTGCCTGTCGTGCGCACTCTCTTTCTGATGAGTTGAGTTTTCAGGACTTGAGCAAGAAACATCTTCATACGCACTTTTCACTTCATCTTTATTATCACAAGTTAATTTTTCAGAAGTTACATTATGATTTGATGCAGGAATATCAGCGTCAGAGTTAATACATTCCTTGTCATCCTTGGTTTTCACAGTGGTCACAGTTTTCAAAGACTCTGGAGAAATGAGGGGATCAACAGAATCCAAAACAGATTTTCCAATGCTAATCTTTGTATATTTTCCCTCGGCAACTGTAGCCAGCACTTGTTGTTTTGAAGACACGACATGATCAACATGAGTTATAGCACTTCCAATTTCTGATTCACTCCTTGGGTCATGATTTGAAAATGATTTGAAATTGACACGATCAGTATTTTTCTTCAATGCATTGTCATTGGAGTGAATACTATGGCCCTCTTCTATCTCTGGATGTATTTTAGACGGGATACTCGCCAGGGAAAACGTCTCTGACTGTTTCAACCTTTCCGTGATAGAGTCTTTAATCAAGCCCAGCTCTTTGGCGTGTTGAACTTTGCCCTTTAGAATAATATCGTCCAAATATTCGTCCTCGTCGTCGGAGCTGGACGAGTACTCCTGGCCGTCCTCTAGCTTGGCTATGTTGTCGTGAAACGTGGCCTGGAAACAGATGAATGTCCGAGCCACCACACCAGGGAAGAACACATTATTTTTCCTTTTCGCCCTCTGACTCACGTTGATCCATCCTTTCCCCCCCTGCCGTTTGATGAAAGTCTTTTTCAAACGACAGAAAAACGGAGTTTCAGGCGACGTGGCAATGTTGCTATACGGATCTACTACACTCAACGAATTACGATCACTTCGAGTTCTTCTGTTCTCAGAGTTAAATTTCTCTTCACCATCACCATGAATTATTTTCGGCTCCTCTTGTTTGTCTTCACTCACTACTATTTGCAGTGGATGGTCATTGCTATCTGCCTCTGCGTTAAGATCTGCGTCACTTTCAGAGTTGACGCCGACACACCTAACCACGTCTCGCTGACATAAACTAATAAAGCGGTCAGCTTTCACCTTCTCTCCAACACGGACAGGAACTTTGGGAATCTTCACCAGCATCCTCTGATGACCTTTGAACTTTCCGACCACAATATAGTGCACGCCCTCTTTCAAAGACTTGTGCCTCTTACTCCTGTCCTTGTAACAGCAATTATCCGATCCGTCTCTCTGCAGAACAGATCTCAGCTTGGCCTGCCTCATGCTCTGTCGGACACCCAATGGTGTATCTCCTTCTTCCTGTTCTTCCTTTTCCGAGAACATGTTATCACCTCCATCCAATTCCTTTGATGAATTCGTATTCCCTACTTCGGTATTGGCCATAAAATTGACCGAGCGATTATTGGGTGTAAAGCTTTGTTTTGGTATTTTCAGTCTGAGAGATTTCCAATTCTTGTCTTTCTTTCTCCTAGTTCTAAAACTGACGCCAGGCAAAGAAGTATTGTCAGCTCTGATCTTGATCACCAAATCTTTGGATGAATCTTGCTGCTTCTCATCGTAATTTCGGGCATTCTCTCCTTGCCCCACGTCATTTGAGCTGTCGTCACTATCGGCCAAGTTGTTAACAGCTGTTTCCTTCCTTTCATCGACTGCCGTCTGCGACAGCGTGTTTTTGTGGTACAACTTTTTCAGGGACAACCTCCTGTTCCGTTTCTTTCTGGATTTCCGATATTTCTTGGGGCTGACAACGTCAGAAGCCCCGCGGCGAGGATGGATAGATTCCAACAAATGGCAATCATTTTTACGAAAATCATTCAAATCGTTAGTGCGATTTGATGCATTGTCTCCTATCTCCTGGAGAGCGTCCTGACAGTTGTTGCCGTCATTGTGTAATCCAGGCTCGTTTTTGCGAGAACTGGCACGAACGGCCAGATTTTTAGCATGGACATTTCTTGTCTGCGCGTTCACCCGGGCATTGACCTGGCAGGCTGTGGTGGTGGCGGTGGTGTTCACGGTCGCATCGTCGTCGTCGTCTTCGTCACCACTGCGGCCTTGGAGCCTGTCCACGTCAATGGTATCTCTTGGCCCATGCTGTCCCGGGGAGCGCAACCCGTTTTTTTGATTCTGCATTGTGTTATGCATTCCATTCTCCACCCTTCCTTCGTAGGGTGGCTGTGGCTGTTGGTGTTGCTGATGATATGGAGGGTATACTAAACCTGATGAATTATTGTAACACATTTGATGACCAGGTGTGATATGGTGGGTGTTGCCCTGAGAGAAAGAGGAAGTGGAAGCAATCTCGTTATTTTGTCCGTTAAATACTGGCATGGAATCATTTCTCAACGAGGGTCCGTTCCTGTGATATAAATATTGCTCTGATAAATAATTTTCTCCACCCGGTTGCATCGCATACTGATTGCTTTGCTGAGAATGTCCGTTACCTAATGACTGAGCACCACTACTGCAAGGATTCTGATGAGGGAAGGTGTTAAAACTACTATTACCACCAGCACTTCCACCTGGAGTGCTAGTGCTACTGCTGCTACAATTACTACCACCCGTACTACTTCCTGCCATCTGATAGCCGCTCGGTGAAGCCATGGCCTGATAGTGTCGTGGCCACGGCATTTGGCTGGATGACGGGGGAGTGGACGGCCGGATCATGCCTCTGGGAGGAAGAGGCAATACTTGGCCAGAAGGTAGAGAGCTGGGTGGGGCTACTTTGTTGGGAGGGAAGTCTGTGTCGTAGCCAGAGAGAGAGGACGGTCCCTCGTCACTGAAGCTAGAACCACTTGACCTATTGGAGCTGGCTGGCGGGATGTCAAGGTTGACTCTGTTCCCTGAACCATCGGACGAGGTATTATTAGAATCACCCGGTAAAGGCATCGTTAGGTTATATTTAGCGAGTTCATTTTCGGACAACTTGACCACATTGACCACCTCTTTCCCTATCTTCAAAAGACTGTACTTCCTCGCATCCATGGGGTGCATTCGAAGTACTTTGAGATCATGCTTTTGCGCTTGGGCACTTCGATAGAATTTTAGTCTTTTGAAAAGTGGAGTGGGAACGTGAAAGGTGTACGTGTAGGAAGCGCTATTAGTGCTGTCACTACTAACAATATCCCTACACAGCATATCCATCGTTTTCATCCGGTTTTGTTTCCCTACTTTAGGAAGGACACTGCTAACAGGAGGTGCACCCGGCAGCTTGCAGGGGATCAAACCGGCAGCAATTTCAAAGTCCATCCGATCCGACTCTTCGGACGACGTCATTCCTCCACCGTCAGAACCCGATCTTTTACCCACAGGCTCCAAAGTGATGAAATCCTTTGCCTCTGGGCTTTCCCGTGGTGCAGTTTCTGATGTAGAAGCGTGTTTAGGCGTAGACGGTTGTTGATTGCCGGTCGCTTCCTGTTGTCCAAAATTGGTTGCAATACCTGCATCCTCATCCCACAAGCCGTCATCTGACATCAGACCTAACAGACTAGACAGAGCTCCGTTTTCTTCAGCACTGTCCATGAAGCTTCCAGTATCAGTGAGAGAAACATGATTCGATTCGTTGGAGGCTTGAGGTGATGCCAGCTGCCCTCCGCCGAAAGAAGAAGACGAATTATTAGGAGAGTTAACAAACGGCGCGCAATCAGCGCTGAATGAACGTTGCTGGGTTCTGACCCCAGAAGAATTACTACTTGCAGGAAGGTGAGTGGTTTCCTGCTTGGGTTCACCATCCCCGCTGTCCGTTTCTGAAATAGCGTAATCCTGCTGCCACTGCTGGCCTCCCCACTGGTGTTGCTGCTGCTGCCACTGGTTGACTGGCGAGAAATGCTGCTGCTGCAACGTTTCCGATTGAGGAAATTGCTTCTGCCAATCCGCGTTCGGTTCCGGTTTCCTCGGGTACCCGCAGGCCATGGGCGAAAACGGCATTGAGTGAGATCTGCTGTTGCTGGACTTCCCACTGAACAAGTGAGCCATGTTGGGCATGACCTGGGGTCTGAAGACTCCTCCCCCACCGCCGCCACTGTATCCAGGTGTGGCGGGGGGTGAGGTCAGACTGGCACTTCGCTGTCTTAGAACTTGCTTGGGGCCCTTGCCTTTCATCGATTTCTTTTTGCCCTTGGTCGTAGTGGACAGGCCAGTGGTCAACACAGGCTTTTTCATAGCCAGGCTTTTGTCTTCTAGCACAGGTGGCGTTATAGTGACCTTAGCAGGCGACTCTTCCATTAACAGTTGTTGAATCATAGGGGTCGTGCAGGGATTCTGCGTTTTTTCATCGCCAATAATTGAAGAACCAATATTTTCAGCACCAAAGAATTCACCATCGCTCTTATTACCATCCTCCGATCTCCCAAGACCGATTGGCGACTCCTGCTTCTTTTCACCGTCCGCGCTAGACAAACTTTGAGACATTTGATCCAGATAATCTTGCGTATCATCAATATTTGATTGCGTCCCTTGCGTTACAGGTTGTGTTCCTTGAATTACAGGAGCCACATTGCTCGGTTCAGGCAATCCCTGAACCATCATAGCTTTGTCTTTCTCCTGTTTGTCCAGTGGCGACATTGCTGAAGCAGATTTGGAAGGAGCTACAGCCCTGGCATATCCAGGATTTTGAGCTGTCTGGATCGCTTTTCTCGCTTCCGCCTGTTTCTTTTGTTCTTCCTTCATCGCCTTTCTTCCACTTTTACCCATGGAGGACGGTGTAGAATACGGGGACTGAGAGAAAGAGCTCATCTTACCTTGAGTCATGGCTGGGTCTGAGCTGCAAGGCACATTGGGATGGTTTATTAGTGAGTCTGGCACTTTGCTGAGCGTAGCCTGGGTCTGGTGTGACGGACTGAAATAGCCTGAATTATACGGGTGGCTCGGTCGTCCACTCCAGGACTGCGAGTGGGAAGGGGACGGGTATCTAGATCCTTGGGGTGAAGATTGGTACGAGTGCTGGGGATATCCTTGAGACTGTGGATACATCGGGGAATTTCCCTGACACGTGGGAGGGGATCTGAAACCCTGACTTCCAGAGGGTACAGAGGGATAGTTAATGCCAGTTGGTGACGACAATGGAGACTGGTAATTTTTAGACATGGCGCCGGCGGATCTATGGTAGGCCTGACTGGAAGGTGATGGGGACATGTCCTCTGATTGGCTCCCAGCCGTGGGTAGATGAAACGGGTGATTGGCTGTGGGTGACGGATATACTTGCGTGGGTGATTTGTACGGATGGCTGGGGGATGGGGAGTGGTACATTTCACCACCGCCTGCGGGGGATTGGTAAGAGTTGACGGGTGTCCCGGGGGAGTATTGGCCGTAGCCCTGTCTAGAGTACATAGATTGGTGGTACGCCTCGCTATTGGTTGTCGGACTGTGGAAGGAAGCGGAGTGGTAGGAGAAGGAATGCTGGGAAGACGACGGGGACGATGAGGGGTAACCACTTCCAGATGGTTGTTGGGCGACGGACTGCGACGGCGAGGCGTACGGGTTCTGGGAGGGCGAATGAAACGGCGAGACGGGATTAGGGTTAGAGTGGAGGGGTGAGTTGTACGGCTGAGTCCCTGGTGATGCCATCTGCTGCTGCCAGTGGGGGTAGTTATGCGGCTGCTGCTGTGCTCCCCACGACGGACTCTTTGCCTGCCACCCTGGCGTTCCAGGCTGCTGTTGCTGGGCATGCCACGACTGTTGCTGCTGTTGTTGTTGAGAAGTCCAATTTGCGTCTGTAGGGTAATTCTGTGCCTGCCTTGCTCTCTGCTGCATGCTGGGTGGGTATTGGAACCCTTGCTGATTCATCATGGCAGCCTCCGACCCGCTGGATCCACTCGACTGACCTTCGCTGCTTGAATTTGGCTGCTGTGAGTTGGGATGAGCTGAAATTTGAAAAAAAAATAAAAAAAATAACACTAATAATAATAATAATAACAACAACCACAACAATAATAATAATAACAATAATAATAATAATAATAATAATAAAAATAAAATTAAAAATACGGCTCAAGACGGTAGTGATTGCTTTTTGTTGTTTTTGTTTGTTTTTATACTAATAATACAGCTTTAAATATTCAAGAACAAAAAAAAAAACCAAAAACACAGTTTAAGAAAAAAAAAGATTTAACACCTGTTTGGATACTGTTAGGGCATTTCAAAGAAAGTGCTAATAAGTGATCCCTTTAAAAAAAATTAATTCTAATCAAGCGCCTGATACCCTTTTCTTAATTAAACAAAAGAATGACATCAATTATCCTATACAAACCGTATCACAACAAAACTTACGGATGATTTTATCTGAAGCACCATCAAATTGAGGAAGGAAATCGATTTCATCTTCAATATCATCACCGTCCTCTTCATCATCATTACCATCCACTTCATCGTCTGTTTTCATGACGACATCGGGACTCCCACTTCCTGACCCATCACCATCTTCTGCAAAGTCTGGGGGTTCTCTGATGAATCATAGCACACACACACACACAAAAAGATGTTAATTGAAGTTTTAAATTATTCCTATCTCGGATGATTTGGATTAAAGAGTGATTTATAAATCTATAAACAAGACTCTCATTCAAGAGTTCTAAATATTCTCATATAATATATGTCAAAATAAACATAATTTCATAGAAGTCAAAAGGAAAAACTCATAATACCATTTTATTTTTTTTTAAGATAATGGTATAGCTTCATATGTAAAACAACAAACAATTAGAATGAATGTTGCATATCTGCCCTTCATCAGCTAACAAACACACATAGTAAGATAACATAGTACATAAAAAGGTTGAGTAAAAATGTGTAAGTGGAGAACCAGAGGCAGCAGCTTCACATCACTGACTTCTAGCAGTCTTTGTTACTTTATTCATATATTACTACTGATTACTTACCCTGCTCATCAGTCAATAGGATAAGTCTTTTAAATTATATCTACCCACAATTTTACATTACTAACTGGGAAGTACCAAAAGCGTTCAACGATGATGCCTTTCCCCCCTTTAAATTTGCATTTCAGTGGCATTTCACTGCCTTATTTCCAAAAATAAAACGCCTTTGGGTTTTTCAAAACCAACAGATTTCCACTATTGAATTCCCATCTCATCATTTGAAGCTGAACTCACTCTTCATCACTCTGCCCCGTATCAACCACCGCGGCCTGAGACATGACAAGCGCTTCCTCCTCGTCTTGACGGACGTCCTCGTCGTTGAGCATCAACGTTGCATTCAGTATGCTGTCCTGTTCCTCTAGTGCTGCCACCTGGCTACCAGCGGAACCTACTACATCTTCTTCAAGGATAGCAGCCAGTATCCCTGCCACTGTCATGTCTTGGGTGTCTGTGGGAAAAGGTGGGGGGAGTGATTAAAATTAATTATATTCCATCATCTAGAGAGAGAGAGAGAGAGAGAGAGAGAGAGAGAGAGAGAGAGAGAGAGATA
>JARFNW010040964.1:0-11660 GCA_031763155.1 Dirona albolineata | reverse complement strand
CCCCAAAAAAAAACCCCCACCCAAACCCAACAAACAACCCTCTGAAAAACAAAATGCTTTGATTCTTTGTTACTTAAACCCTTATTGGTAGCAAAGAACAGTCTTAAATATTGCCATTGCCAGTACAAGAAAGACTCTACTGCCATATATTCAAAATCTTTAATACTTAATGTCTCACTTTTTTAGGACTGAAACATCAGTGACTGTAACCAGGGGGGAAATGTGAGTAAATCGACAGATCATAGAGAAACACAAAAGAGGAAAATTAAAATTTTCTACTCTTTCCAAATCCCTTAGGGTTTACTTAAAGAAGTTATGTTACATTGTCACAAAATAGAGACCTTAAAATGGACAAAAACCACTCTAAAAAGCTTAATTGATTTATTTTTTGTACGTAGATTAAACATTGTAATGCAAGAGTTTGCTAGGGTAATAAGGTCACATTAAAACATTTAAGTCCAACTATAGCACAAATACTTAATAAGGTTACAACTATTTAGAGGTATAATAACCCAGTCTGGTGATGAGAACATTATAATCTCAATCTTTGAAGCCAAAGAAAATTGAATTACATACTATTTCAACTGTCAATCTTTAACCTTTGACTGCTCACAGTAAAGTGTAGGGAACTATATCAAGATGAAGATATGAAAAAACGTATTTTATCAAACCACTGCAAAACCATAATACTTAGGTGACTCTGGCAAGCCGTATCAGATTTATTTTTTTTAAACATAGCGAGTGAATAAAAGTCACATTTTTTTCCAAACACTCCCCAATAGCTTGCTATGGAAGTAAGTAATGAACATTACAAAGGAACAAACACAAGTGAACTCCATCAGTCCATCCGACTTCCGCCCCCGACACATTTCAAATGTAGTACATCCGACTCATCCATGCTGCCTTCCTCTTCCACAAAATCATCTGGCAATCACCTCAAGGAATCATCATCATTTTCTTGGGCGTAAAGATCTTCACACTCATACTTCAGATCTTCCAAAACCTCAGAGATGTCCACTGACAAGGAATCTAGTCTGAAAATCAAAATGTACCAAAATATATCACATCGTGCTGATGCTGCTAATGTTTTAATATGGAACCAAATTTTTCATACATGCATAATAGATAGCATTAGCGTTGTCCCTGTCTAAAAATTGTATTTGCGCCTAACAGACTGCATGTGGCGTATTAAGTATTGAGTATTTTCATTGATCTCCTGGGGCAAATGTGCTACTGTAAAGTGCTTAGAGCATGGTGACGATCGTGGGTGACGATCGTGGATAAGCGCCATATAAATGCCATTTACTATTTAAACAACTAATGTTTAAAAGCTTACTTCTTCGTTATTTTTCATTCAATTTTCTTGATTTTAGTCATGGATGTACATATGCAATTGAATCAGACCCGATAATTATAAATTCCCAGTTATTGTGAATTTTACATTTTTTGACACCATACAATTCGTCAGGGACAAGGTGTTAATATAATGCGGTCAGTTTACTCAAGCTCATCCCTACTATGTCAATGGTGAAACAAGAGGCTAACATCGCCTACAAATGTAAAGGGCAATGTTAAAACCTGTTTTTGTTCATCCCCACAATATTCACAATAACTGGACCAGACTGAAATTTTGCGAATATCAAAGCATTGAGGCATAAAATTAATATTTGATATGAAGAGAAAAAAGCAAATTTACAGTAATGGTTAAATGTGAAATGGATATCACGGCACAAAGACGTTTCTTGGTAAAAGAGACACAACAATCAATAGGTATCTCACAGCATTGTTGCAAAACACAAATTGAACGATAAGCAGTAGTTATGTGCTGATGGGTTTACGACCTTACACCCCTATATAAACAGTAGCTTTACATTACCTCTAGAGATCATAAATAAGCATAGAAGAAATCAGTCATTGATCATTGTACTTACTTTTGTTTTAAGCAAAAAACCTCTTGCTGTGAAGTCTCATCCTGTGGTTGACCGGAGAGATTTTTCCGTGCAATCTGATAATCAGCAGTCTTTATAGAAGAAGGGAAAGATTTACATTAGAAGAGGTAAAGTAAAATATTAGGTGGCAGTGGCAGACTCAAAACTGTATGTCAAATCCAAAATGTGTTTAAATCATTATTCTGTCATTCATAGCATAAAGTCCACTCATACAGTGGAGGCCCCTTACGATAAACTCATTGGGACCAGATCAATGAGTTTATCTTTTGCAAGGTTTATCTTAACCATTTCCAAGGGAAACAACCAATGGTTACAATTAATGTGCTACAGCAACCCACCGATGTGTGGCCTTACCCCGTCCCTCTCCCCCAACCGGGTTCACGGTCAGTCTTGTAGAGTATTATTATTATTAGTAACTTGGTTAGGCCTAGCACTGCCTGCTTAGAAAGTAGGCCTGAGCAAACAAACGTCTGTGTTCCGCAAAAGTGGGAAGGGAGAGGTCGTGGTGACAAAAAAAAGTTTATTTTAAACGGACTGAGTGCGATCCGTGTTTATATAAACCAGACTTTGTTTAGTTGACGTAAATAAGAGAGAAAAACAGGGACCGGACGAATGGTTTGTCTTAAAAGCGAGATTTTATCTTAAGCGAGATTATCTTAAGTGGACTCCACTGTAATTAATTGCAATGCATCATGAACAGAGAATTGACGCGATTACCCAGAATTGATGAAAAAGAATGTGGAGGATCATTTTTAGTGAAGGGAAGTGTTATATGGGCTATTACAGCCTATATATGAATTTAACCCCTCTATAATCAAATAAAGGGTACCATCACAGAAACCGCTACCACCATAATTTTTATCAAAGGAACCAATACCGCTTAATCTTCATCACAGCAAAAGTAAATTGACCGGTGAAAGTATCATTGTCAATGACTTTGTGGGTAGCTTTTGTGCAAAACCCATCTTTATCTTAATTGTAATACAATGATACAATCTAATTACAAAACTAGAAACCAAATTTCACCAGTATTATTCAACCTTCTTTCTGGATAGCTTTTTAAATCACCTATGACAGAGAAGCTAAATATTGAAGACTCGTTGTTCAACTTTTAAGTTTCTTACCGTTTTTAATTTTGTCTCTTCTAAATCCTGCATTTTCTCAATGACTGCTGAGATATCTGCTTGGTTGTGAGTGTCTCTCAGAGAATTTTTTATGTGTATGATTTCTTCAGAGATACGCTTGAAGGAGACTGTGATTTCTGCAACTCTTGACTTATATGTGTCGAAATGATAATCGGGTGTATTGTTGACAAACAAAGTGAAGGCTCTGAGAGGAAAAAAAACAACAAAAAAAACATTATAATATGTATTCATTTCTAATTTCTAAATAAAAATTGGCAAATTCAAACTTGAATTAGAATGAGATGAAAATGAAAAAAAACCCCAAACAAACCACAGAAAGTTTCTCTCATGCTCATGGCTTTACTTCAAACATTACCGTGGGTCTATTTTCATTAGCTTTTATCATTTCGAAGAGGTACTCTGCTATAGAAGTTGACTCTACATAAATTGACGTTTTCTTATTTCATTAATAATTAATTTTAATTCATTCACATTTCCTTGAACCAACAACTTTGTTTGGGAAGTCATCACATGAAACGAGTCGACGTGTGGCTGTCTACCTTTCTTTTCACTACCCTGACCACATTGACTCAGCGTCAACTGTACTCTACACTTAATAAATACAGTTAATACTTTGTATTTTCCACAATCCAAAAGAAAACAAATTCCAAATATAGACTTCATTTTTAAAAATCAACTTTTTCTATTTATTGTAATAATTCCATCCCTCTCTAAACAGAAGAATTAAAACAAGGAAAGATTTGACTTACTCCTCAAAGTGGCCATAACCTTCAACTCTTTCTGACTGTAATCTATTCAATCTTCTGATCAAGTCTAAAGGGCTTGCATGTCCATTTGCATGTTTGGGACTGGCATTGGGATCTCCAGCTGGACAGTTGGCATTTGCCATGGTCTCACCACGTCAACAATCAAATGTCAACTTTCAACTAAAATGCTTGGTTTCTGAGGGACAGGGTTAGATGAAAAGAGACATTTATATTTATAATATAATTACATTTCTTTCATGCAAAAAAAAGAAAAGATGCAAGGTCTCAATGAGTCTCATACACCTCAAAGGAGGGAGTGCTACTTTATTATAAAATCATACAATTTCAGAATTATCATGAAGAACAATTACATTTTGATTTCTATCTAAAAAGAAAACCAACCAATGCTACTACGAGTACTACTTTTCAGAGTTTCCAACTACAGACAATGACAATTCAAAATTTCATTGATTAAAAGAAATAATTTAGACTGGTCGAAAAAAAATTTTGATCAGCTTCAAGCCACAACAAATTCAATTGCTTAACTCTTTGTTGAACATATATTTGAATTTGAGCCCGAAACACCAGCCTTCAGTTTGGAACCCACGAAAAATATTTATATCGAATTGGCTGCTCTTGGCTGGTGTCCTGGCAAAATGATACCCTTCCCTTCCTTCTAACATTCCTCCATGAGACAAACTTTTATTAAATGTTTTTCTGGTAAAACGAAAACTCACTGAAAATGTCCTTGTTTTTCTTTTCAAAGCAACTGGTCAGGGGAGCTCGAAAGCTGAGGCTAGCTATAAATGGTGTATCAAGGTTTTACTATCTAGCATCTAAATCAGAGTAAAAGTGGAGTCTTGTACTTCTACTAGTCTTGATCAATTTTCTTTTTTCCTTTCCACCACCAAGCAATGTCCAAGGCCAAGAGTTAATAAGTTGTGTCTGGAACTTGACTTACTCTGATCTGGACTGACTGAATTTTGAATGGGTTATTTCTTCAAATCATAGGACGTTTATAGTTATAGATCTGTGTCCACTATTCAAATAAAAAGCCAGTGACTGATGGACAAAAATAAGTTTCAATTTTCCAATATCATTATCTTTAAACTGACATCATACCGAGAGAAACTCGCCTTCCCATTAGCTCATACAAAGACTGAAAGTAGAAATGTGAAATGAGTGGCGAGTGT
Source organism: Dirona albolineata (assembly GCA_031763155.1). Taxonomy (NCBI): domain Eukaryota; kingdom Metazoa; phylum Mollusca; class Gastropoda; order Nudibranchia; family Dironidae; genus Dirona; species Dirona albolineata. The sequence continues at coordinate 6,627 of JARFNW010040964.1, read as the reverse complement.
TGAGGGTTGAATGCTGAGTCGAGTTCATGGAAATTTAAAAAATCGGAACTCAATCCTACTGCGTATTGCGTATAACAATTAATAATATGACGATGTAAAATATATTAATATGATAAATTGTTAACTATTGATTGTTAAAAAAAACCTATTGTATTATTTCTTGATTAAATTTATCATTGCACATCTATCTAATTCGAGCTAAATGAGTGGATAGGAGTGGTCTAACAAGTAGAATAATGAGTTGTTCTCTGTAGCTCTCATTTCTAACTTTTATAATAATTTGCGAAACAAAATGGATGCGCCCATCTAAGAAAGTCGCTGACAAAATGAATTCCAAGTTTGAGTTTTCCAAAAAAATTATTGTACTCAAATTAATCCCAGTAAACGTCTACAAATAATTGAAAAAAACCCCAGCTAATCTTTGAAGTGAATCAATATGTTTAATTCCTCTCTCAGTACGTCGATATGGATGGGTGAGGTAAGAAAGAGTAAGATTTAATTTTAATTTTTTTAGTACTTGATTTGATTGGTGGACTTGGACTTGACTGTGTCAACTGTGTGTAGTGTAGGTGTGTGTTGTTGTTATTGTTAGTGTTCAGTGTTACTGTTAGTTGTTGTGTGAGTTGTTGTCTCAGTCACCACCCCATTCCACTCCCCACAGTCTCATTCGTATTCATTGAATTCATTGATGATTGTCTGTCTGTACTTTTTTGTATGGGAGTGAGTATTTTCCGCTGGGCTGAAAATAACCAAATTTGATTATTCTCCGCCAGGCGGCAGAAGATAATACTTTTTGTCAATTTTCCGCCAGGTTTTCTACTGCCGTGGTCTCGCCGGTATCGAGAGGCCAAGTGATTACGCAGTCACGTGATTCCCCCAGGCATTTAATTCATTTTCATTGTCTGTTCCCTGTTACTGTTGGACTGCTTCTGTGAAGTGCGAATCTTTCATAAATCGAAGTGACTATCCGCCCACATAGATTTGGGGTGAATAGTGTCAGTACTATTCGCTCACATAGATTTGGGGGGACACTATTCTTTCTTTCTTGATCAATTTACCTTTTGTACCTTTCGGTGTAAGGGGGGTACACTATATCAATTGTAATTATGCCATAATTGCAACTGGTTCTGTGGTGAAGTTGTTACACATCTGCTTTACACGAAATGTTGCGAGTTCTAACCTCGCAACCGCCTTTAAAAAATATAAAAAATTTTATTCAAAAATAAATAAATATTTTAATAAACACATTCTGTTGAACTCATCAGAGTATTCTTCCATTTTGGTCATTTTATTTTTATTTATTTATTAAAATAGACACGAAAAAGGTCGCAAGTTCTAGTTCTAACTTCGCAACCACCTTTTTTATTTTTTATTTTTTTTTTATTTAAAAAAATTTTTTTTTTAATTAACACACTGTTGAATTCATCAACGCCATCAATTATGCTACCCCCCCCCCCCCCCACCCCCATCAATAGCAGTACAAAAATATAGTAATCTCAGCCAACTGACCAATTTTTTACTCTTCTCGCGAGGCTTGTCCGTCTCGGCCAATGGAATGGCATGTAGTGATCACGACCTTGTCGCCTGTCTTGTGGGCCAAGGTGGTGGGGCCTGCGATACGAGCCGCCGCTCCTTGCAAGTTGATTGGTAGTAGAAAACCTGGCGGAAAATAGACAAAAAGTATTATCTTCCGCCCGGCGGAGAATAATCACAGCCTTTTTGTATACAAAGTGTAGCGTATGATGTATGTCGAGTTTAGACCAATTAATGTCTTCTTAGTGTCTTAGTCTGACCGCCAAATTCTCCCATCTAATCCATTATAATAATATGGTGATGGGGACACCAACCTCTAAGTCTAAGCCTTCTAATAAGGCCTTTAGACTTAGACAACACTTTAGGTTAAAGTCGTAACTTCATTACAATTGTAACAATATAAATTATTAACAAATTACAGATATAATGTAAAAGTATACTTGATGGATATATATGGTGTCTTAAAATTCCCATTCATTGATGTTATTGTTTTATATTGCTGATTGTAGAATTCTACATACGGAACAAACTATTACTATTAGCTGTGGTTCCTCATATTTTCACTTAATTTAATATTGAAATAATTTGTCTCTTCCACAGCTTGATTCTTACATGGACGAACCTTTTATATCAAATGCCTTTGAGCAACTTGGAGAAGTTGTAGTCAGCATTAGAATACTTGATAGTGGAAAATCGTTTGGCGTGTATGTATTTTAAAATGAATTTTTGCTTTGTAAACTTTTCCCTCATTTTTAAACATTTTAAAAATGTTTATTAATTTATCTAAATTAAGACAAGTTGTAAGTCATGAATGAATGCTTCCCTTCTACTGTCTACTATTTTACTGAAACAGAATATTGATAATAAATTGATGACACGATTGAGACAGAGCATCTTCTTTTTTAGCTTTTATGTTTGGTATTTGAAATTGTTTTGCTTTACTTTTACTTTTACACGCTCATCATGACGTAAATGATGACATGGACACATTTTTTGCTTTCCCTTGAACCAAAGTAAATTTTGCTTTGTCATCATAATTTGTCTGTTTGCTATCATGGGCATTTTGCTTTTAACTTTGATTGCACCTCTCGATCCAAGTACAGAATTGCCTGTCAGCCCACATTTGTGAAAGTGATGCATTCTACCTAGACGATGACATAGCATTACTTCTTGCATGACTTATGGTGCAGAAATGAGGATGTGCTCCATCATGCAGATAATAATCATTGCATTCATAATATTAATAGCCCAGAATGAATGGACATATGATATATGCTTTGCCAAAGGAAGTGACTTCTTTTCTTGAAATTTTGCAAATTAGTTGTTATTTTGTCCTTATTGCTATGGAAATATGCGATTCACGGGACATAAGTTGTGGCCATTAATTTAGTTGAATCTCATCAAAATAATACTAAACTGTATTTGAAGCGAAAGAGGCAAGAATGAAAATGAAAATATTCATTTTTATGTGATGAAGTGCATTTGTCTTTTGAATTATACAAGGCCCTCTACTGATTAAATCCAGAGAATGTATTATTGATGTATGTCCAGTGAAAAAAACTGTCGCTGTAAATATATAATGATGCTTGAGTATTTTGATTTTGATATCTGTCCTGATAGGGAACACCATGGCAACAAGCGTTTGAATGATTATATGCATCCTTTTTGTGTATATTATGTATGTATTATACAAGTAAATTAATTTGAATTAAAATTGAATTGAATTACGCATGAAGAAGAATAGAAAGATACAGAATTCAGGCTTAGACTTAGATATTTTATTTCTCTTTTCTATCTTGAAGGCAAGGGAACAGTTGCTTTATTGAGCTTGCTGATGTTGACACAGCCCAAAGAGTTCTCCAGAGGTTGAATGGAAAACACATTCCTGGCAAACCTGGGGTATATTTTATTTTATTTTTGTATTTTATTTTATCAATTACTGTAGGGTTATGATTTCTTCTGCTATGTTTGTTATCTGTTTCAATGCCTAGGTGACAGTTAATGTAAGTTAGATGTTTTTACTTATTTTACATCTCGTCTAGATTTCCACAATATCTTTATTGGGTAAATTTAAAGGCACTATTTTTTGCTTGTAGGCATGTTGGTGATTTTTTTTTAAAGCAGACAGATATTATTGATAATGTTTAAGAGGTGTACATTACTTATTGTGTTGGCCTCTTTTTTCTCATTTATAACAGAAAATTAAGAGCTGCTAGCATATTATTTTTTCTCACATTGCTTTTACAGTTGGGTACATTTTTTGTTACATGCTATCATTATCAGTGTCAATGACTCTTGTCTCTCTTCTGACAGAAAAAATTCAAACTAAATCCAGCAAGTTATGACAGAGACCGTGCATTGCTGTAAGTAAACATGACTATAACAATATTGTTCACCTTTCTTATATAGATATGTAATGTAAATATGTCCATTACACAACTGCAATTTTTGACCATCTAAAACTTGTTGTTTGAGAGTAACACTGAAGTATGGACTTTTGACATTCATATGACTTGATAATCCAAAATTGAGTCTTTTTGGGGGATACCCACAGTTCACCATGATAAGGCATGGTTCAAATCTTGTCAATTAAATACCATGTTTCCAGCACATGAAACTGACAAGAATTCAGTAAGTCTGTAACATGCTTTTCTCTCTGTGACAAGTTGGCATAGTGGTTGATTTTACCTGTGTCAATCATTGTTTTCTTTGGTCTTGGTTTTACAGATAGCTCTGCTGTGCTTATTATCTTTGCATATCATTAACCCATTGCTCTCTTTTGATTATCATCATTAATTCAAGAAGGAAGGTTTGATCTTGTATGTAACCCAACAACTGTCCTTCATTGAGCTTGAATATGCTGCTACTGCTATATATATATATGATATTGATATCCATCATTTGTACTATGCATTGCCAGTTGTCTGAAGCTGCTGCTTCTGTAATCTTTTTTCCAATTGTCTCTGTCTTCCACCAATTTCCATACCTGTTGAGATGTTTTGGGCACTTTAGTTGACTGCATTGAATCTGTTTGCTTGAGTCGATATGCTTCTCTCATGTCAAATAAGAGGCATAATGTAGGGTCTTTCTTTTCAGGTCTCAGTGTATTATCTGAATTGTTGATATTTGTCATGACTATCCGGTTTGTGCACTACTACTAATTAATCTGACTATTTATTTTTGCTTTTCAAATTTTTCAAACCTTGTTTTTCATTTCAGACCAGAGTTTTCCTTGTATGTGGGAGATCTGACCTGGCACGTAGATGACTATGCTTTGTTTTCCTTCTTCCAAAAAAGATATAAATCTGTAAGAGGTGCTAAAGGTAATCATGTTTGAACAGCTTCTTAACTCTCGCTCAACATTTGCCATGACTTTTTTTTTTTTCAGTTGCTGTATAATTTTTGTACTAAACCTAATTATTTTAAAAAAGTGATGAATGCATTGTTAAAATTGTTTTTGTATGTAAAGATATTATATATATATATATATGTATATATTTATTCTCCAAGTTGTTTTGGATTCACCTGGTAAAAGCAAAGGATACGGATTTGTCAGATTTTCTGAAGAAAGTGACCAGCTGAAAGCTCTCATTGAAATGCAACACATGACTGGCCTTGGAAAGCGCCCTATTAAAGTCAGTCTTGCAAAAAAGTGAGTAGATGATGTTTATTTCTTAAATGACTCTCACTAGGTGGTAAATTCTCCCAAGTTGCTTTTGTCATTGTGAGGAATGGACACCAAGGCTACAGACAGACATTCGTTGGTCAATCTAAACCACTCTGAATGGTGTGTTGATCAGGAGGAATGAAAGTGTTTCAACAAATTATGGTGATCACCCTGCTTGACGTTATTCCTGGTGAATAACATTGTTAGATCTGCATTCAGCCAACCATGATGGATGGCGCTTTTATGGGTTTACATACAGGTGCTTTCTGCTTATATGCTGTTTGATGCTTTGCAATATACAGGATCCAAATTCTCAATCAAAATCAATCGCCCCTCTCCACCCCACTCACAAATTTATAATGGCAAGAAGTTTCAAACTATGTTTACTTGTGCAGTACAAATGTTACAGACCATCTTGGTCTGACATAATTTTGCTGATCCTATTTCTTTCATCACTACTTATGATAGCCGAAAATCTTTGAGCTGTCCAAACCATTTCAGATTAACTATGTAATCCAGCAGGGCATATAATCCATTGGCATCACTGTGACTGCAAGGTCTAGAAGTGACTAGAAAATATGTTATTCCCTCGTCATCTATGGAAATCTTACCGTAACCCTTAAAAAAACAATGAAAAAATAAATTCCCTTTATTCATCCCTTCCGGGAAATTTGTCTTTAGGGTTAATCACTGCACCACTGGTTCCCAGAGTCATATATTTACAGCATCGGCTTAATTGTTACTTTTTTAATGCTCCCACAGAGTTGCTATCAGAGTCGACTGTGCTTGGCACTACAAAAGTAGCAAATTACTTTGAAATCTGCTGATAATGCAAAAGAAAAATGACTCAATATTGTTGACATCAGCAGACTTGAAGTGGACTGCTACTTTTGAAACTCCCTCCAGAAATAAGACCATAAAGTCCTTTTTCAGACGTGTTCTTTTCTTTTTGTATGATCTTATCATGTAACGCTCATACTTATTACAGAGAAGATACTGTGCTGGAAGAAATCACCTATGCAATGTTGTTACAAAAATATGTCGTTTTTGTTCTTTATTCTTGTGTTTAATTTACATGGAAAATCTATTGGTCTTGGAAAGCGCCCTATTAAAGTCAGTCTAATATTATTTGGCTGAATATGAGTGTTTTTTAGGATGTTTTTCTTTTTCTACACTAAAAAAGTGTTTGTGTAATTTCAGGCCTGATAATCCAGTTGGAAATGAGGCACCTTCATCGTATTCATCTAACTACCACAGTGGTCACTATTCATGGGGTGGCTACACATATCCATATCATGAGACTCCATCCTATCATGGCCAGGATTATGGGGTAAATATACATAAGACTATGTTGTAATCAGCGTTTGTCCTTGTCCAAAAAATTGTAATCGCGCCTAACAGGCAGCGTGTGGCGTATTAAGTGTTGA
>JARFNW010040853.1:0-14307 GCA_031763155.1 Dirona albolineata | reverse complement strand
ATGATGATGATGATGATGATGATGATGATGATATTATTAATAATAATAATAATAATAATAATAATAATAATAATAATTATTATTATTATGATAATATAGACTTTTACCAAAGAGGCTGACTAAAAATACACAATGCTATCTAGCTTGTTGACTGTGATGTCACTTATTCACTGCTTGCCAAATAGGAAGTATGTTTGTTTGTTATCTGTTCCTTATAGTACTGTAATTAAACAATGTAGGGACCAGCTCTGTGACTGGCCGAGGACAGTGTACAAGACAGAAGGCATCGATGTGCAGACCCAGCTAAAACGTATCCAGTATCCAGGTTAAGTGCAAGTCTCTTCCCCACTAGTACACATGGCCTGATACAGAGCTGGAAAATCTATGGATCAAGAATTTAGGGCAAGCAGGGGATCAGCCCACTGTGCCAATAAACCTTGTTTGGTATAAGAAGCAATATATTGTTCAATATTACTCATATATGGAACAGACAACATGGTATTGTAGCCTCAGGTATTTACCCAACAGCTATAGAAACTGTGGGAATTTTACCACATAGGAAATATACAAAAGCAATTATTGACATTGCCATAAATGTTTCATCGATTTGTTAAGATTCGCAATGTTAATGTAAATATTGATTTGGTCAATGGCCTAAAAGTAAATAAAATCTTGAAAGTCAAGTAACATGATACGAGTTTTTTTCATTCATATTCCCAAAGGAGCACAGTGGGCTGAAACCCTGCTTGCCTTAATTATCTTGATCCATAGATTTTCCAGTTCTGTATTGGGACGTGTGTACTGGCGGGGCACAGATTTGCACTTAACCAGGATAAGTTATACCTGGGTCTGTTAATCGATGTCTTCTGCCTGGTACGCTGTCCTCGGCTAAACACAGAGCTTGTCCCTACACTGTATAATCACTGTTCTAAAGGTAACAGATAACAACCTAACAAACAAATTCCCAAAGGATATTGTAATGTTCACTATCTACTTATGCATTAATCAATTTATCTTTTACCATTGTAAAATAAATGTAGGTGTTTTGTCGATGGTTGTTTTGTAACAACAATGTATTCAGCCAATTGTTGGAGAACAAACATAATACATTTTATTTATCTTATATGCAAATGTATGGATGTAGAGTGAGCACTGATAATTAAATGTTGAAGTTGAAAAACAGCATTGAAGTATTGCAGTGCCAGAAAAAGGCGATAGTCAAGAATGGAAAACAGAAAAAAAGACTCTCCAAACACACACACACACACACACACACACACACACACACACACACACCCACACACACACACACACACACACACACACACACACACACATATATCAGGTTACCAGAATAAAAAGTTCCGCACCAAGAACAACTTATACAAAAAGCATGTAAGTGCAAGTCGTGACAATGGAAACAAACGTTTCGCTCTGTAGTAACTTGTGAACGGCAACAAAAAAGCTTGTTGTTCATGTCGTCGATATCTGTCCAGAATCAATAGAAAATGATGACATTGAATCGGAATTTGGTGTAGTCTCAGAGTTATGAGTTCTGTTCGATGTGAGAAAAATGACCTATAATGAACCATTCAACCTTTTTTTTAAACGTTTTTTAGAATTTTTTCTTTTTTTGTTGTTGTCATTTATAAGTTACTACGGAGCATTAAAGGGGAAACCCGAAACGCTATCCTATGTAATGTGTCTCAATGTGAAGCTTATTATGCATACCACTATTGCTTACGGAGCATTAGGTATCTAAAATAATAGTACGTTTTAGATTCCTCTTAGCTATAATTGTAGGAGTTATCGCCCCTACAACTCTTGTCTTTGTTCATTGTACGAAAATGGCGTCGTCTCCTGTGAATGTAAACAGTCCAAACAGCACTGCAAAAACTTATGGAGAAAAACCAAGATCGTTTAGGATCGAGCAAGATGGAGAAGCATTTTATATTGGGTCAGAGGTATGAATAACCCCACCTTATTGAATCTAGCACGACCTGATGGACCATTGCCATTACTTCACTCCTCCATGATGATCCCAATCCCATCATTATTATTATTATTCATCTTCTAATTCTTGATACTTGCTCATTCAAATTCCACTTCGACTTCACTTCAACTTCAACTCATTGTTTATTGTCCATTGTTGTTGATGAGTTGACGATGGGCTTTTACTTTTGTTTTGTTCTGCTGACTCCACTTTCTTTTTCTTAATTAGCTTATAAATTGTGCCACCAGATTCGGTAGTCTACTATTGAATTAGCACACAAATCACAAATGTCATACTATCACTATCAATCATCACTCACACTCACAGTCACAGTAGTAGTAATACTACTACTACTAGCTAGTAGTCTAGTAGTAGTAGTTAGTAGTAGTAGTACAGCTATCTATTTATCTATGTTTTGTAGTAAACGTTGATCATTATATTTTGAATCATTGACATACTTTTTTAACTTGTTGTACTTGTACTTATTAATCATTAATATTATTACTAGAGTTAGAGTTAGTGTAACAGTTTCTAGTTCTAGTCTAGGCCTGCCTAAAGACTAGAATTAGATAGCGAATTTTAGTTTTTTAGTAATTGGCACTGAGTGACTCGCAATTTGCCGAAGCTGTAAAAATCGTTGAGCTGACAAAATCATGACTAAATATGTACCTATTAAATTATTGATGTAGTGTAAATCAACCTTTTTGTTACCGAATTCAAGCAAATTTGTAGTTGTTATTTTTATATTCACTTGTATATTTTAAGCCTTCACAAAACAGTCGCCTGATCAATCAAACCCCGATACAGCGCTATTTTGTATTTGACTCAGGTACCGCTTCAGCCGTTGGCTCAGTTTTGTGACGTGTACACAAAGCTAATTTACATACACTCTAAAAATGGATGCACTGTTCTATCAAATGTCAGTCAATGAAATTGTTAATAACTTCGCCTCTAATTGGAGTAGAAATAAAATTAAAACAATTTAAATCTTGGTTTGATTAGCTTTATACAATCAATATAATTGTGACCGAGTACCTCGATACCGCTCGATCAATTGTGACCGAGTACCTCGATACCGCTCGGTGCCAATTGACGCTTACCTGTGTTACTGTCAATTGACACTGAGTCACTCAGTGCCAATTGACGTTACCGTAAAGTAAAGTCAAAGTACCAATCAAAAGAAACCTGGCTAATCTGAATCTCTGTCCTTCTTGTTTGTTTTTTTCTAATTGGGGGGTTGATTTGCAACTGGAGCTGAACTCATTTTGGTTTACATATAAAAGATATATATATATGTCTCTAGGAGACATTAATCTGATAATCCTGATAATCTTCCTGATACAAGTTTTTTTTTTAAGATTGTTAGAATTATCAGGAAGGTTTATATTTAAATATAAGCACCACCAGGTTGAGAAATAATGTCTCTTTGAAATGCAACATGTCTGTGTTGTACATTCAAATATTTATATAAGGTAATATCGGTTGGGGAAATTGGCCACCTTTGCCTTTAGCTTAGGTACGGGAAATTGGCGGACCCTTTCTCTGGGAAATTGGCTGCTTGATTTTGAATTGAATATTGTGGCTTTTGTCTCATTTAAAAAAAATTTATAATAATAATAATAATAATATATCTTTATTGTCCATGAACATGGCAATTTGTCTTTTTATGTGTTTTTTGTTGTTGTTGGTACGGTCAGCCTTTTTCCCTATCACGCCGTCCATTTACAGAATTGCCCGCCCAATGTCTTTGGCGAGGGATGTTGTACTGGCGGGCAGCATAAACAATGGCTGCACCATGCTTCTGCTCTACTGGCATGGCCTTCATGATGTCATAATCTGTGTATTTACTCCAGTAAATACCTTTAGATGTTTTTGGCATGGTGTAGTTCAAATGTAGTGAATAAAAACAATTTCAAATAAAAAATCTATTCAATCAAGTTGTATAAAAAGTATTGAAAAGTAGGAAGCCAATGTCCTAGACAAAGTCAGTCAATTTCCCTGAATGGTATATATATAAATATATGGCATAGGTAAAAAATTAATACAATTAAATTGAAACGTTTCTAATGATAATTGACCACGAAATGTAAAGGTAGTTAAATAATCTGGAGATAAAAACAAAATCAGTGTCTCATGTAAGTGAAGGAGTGCAAAGCAATTCAATAGTGATGTAGGTGACAATAAAGGGTGGGGAAAACTTGGCAGATGATGGCAAACATGAACATTGTGTGATTGACAGGTGTCAAAATGCCCCTGTCTTCTTTTGTCTACCATCCAATGGTAAATGCATATAAAAACGAAATCTTGTGGCATCTGTTGACACTATATATAATATATTGAATTAATTGGAAAGTAGGGGTGTCAGGCTTTTCCATTATGGAGAGGTATTTTTTTAGGCGGCCAATTTCTCAGACAAACAAAATGTGGCCAATTTCTACCAACCTACTCTAGTAATATTAATAATTCTCTGAGCCCTATAGTATACTTTTCAACTAGATACACCTTACAGAGTAACTCATAAACTGCTCTCGACTCTTGGGCTAGTTTGTTTTTGTATCTCAATCATTCATCAACAATCTCACTGTGTTTACTCAACTGTACTGTACTTGTTGTCCTGTACTGGCACTGCAGTTGCAGCTACTGTAACTTTATCACAACACAGAGCCCTTCCGGTTTCACACCATTCCTCTGGACATCTCACATTCATAAATCATTGTACACTATCCATCAAGTAAGGTTGATTTTGATTCTAGTCTCTGTCATTTGTGACCTCTCATTCATTCATTTCGTTAATTACAATTATTAAAACTAACTCAAGGAGAACAATTTAATGAGTTAAAATGAGTTTGACAGACAGGTATCTACTCATTTTGAACAGTGGCCACATTTGTTTTTCATGCAGAAGACCATACAATACGATAAAAAGAATAGCTGCCATGAAGCAAGCTTCAATAGAAAAAAATACTTGACAACACAACACATTGTTTGTTTTTTTATGTGTAGTGGATGTGTAACCAAGATTTGCATGGACGTGTAGTCAAGAATTTACCCTCATGTGTTTAAGTAAACAATGTGCTCATTTGTGGATGCCTAGAGTGATATTGGCATATGTACAAAAGTAAGAAAAGAAAATCATAATCTATTAGTTCAACTGATCGACTTAATTTCTGATACATTGTGTTGATTTTTCTCCCCCACCTAATGAGCACAATTTGTTTTTCTCAGGTGTCAACAATGCACGTAACATGAGCGGCCACGGTGTACCTGCTCACTTCAAACCAATCCGTCAGGTATGTGAAGAAAACAAAAGCCATATGAACTTCATGCCAGTTCCCCAAGGCTCATGGCAAGAAGCTTATGCTACAAAGAATTCCCAAAACAACATGTTGCTGCTTGGAAGCTTGGCTGCTTGCATTGCAACCTTCGGCGTGGTAAGTCGTGTGTAAAAGTTCTGTTATAATGATAATTATGTTGACCTCACTTTTTGCACTACTTCAACACCAGTTTCAGAAATAATTTCTCTTTGATATGCAACATGTCTGTGTTGTACATTGCTAAATGGCTTTTAAAAATATTTAAGTTGTAAACATTATCAAGTTAATGTAAAAAAATGTATAAATGGTGACTTTCCTCTCTGTCACATTTTTCAACTTCATAACTAGCGTAAATGTTCTATTCACCAGAATATAATAATCATCATCTTAATCCACTGAAGGTTGCTCATTCCATACAGAAATTATTAATACAAATGTCTTGTTGACTGTCAACTCACTATGTACACTAAAAAAAATCAGCTGTTTAAAAAAAAAATTGTTGAATGTCTTGTAATCCCTCTTTTCCAATATTGTAAAAAGATACTTTCACTCGCGTTTATTCTATACACCCTGTATGAACGAAAGGAGACATTGCAAACGTATTTCCACCCAAATGAGTTCCAAAACAAAGTTTTATGACCTTTGCCGTGGGAGTTACTTTCTTAACCACTCAGCCATCTTGTCTATCAAATTAAGGAATCATTCCCCTTCAATTTGACATGCATTGTTAGTTCACAGGTCTGATATTGTTAATGGTATTGAAGTTGAATAAATACAACAGCAGGAAAAACTGTAGTCATTGTTGTTGAAGTTATTATATGTGAACCCCCAAGATTAAGGCAAATTGTAGAATCAGCAATGCAATGGACAGACAAGAATCATTGTTAATTGAGGCCCATTAGATAATACTCATTCTACTAGGGTTAAATTAAATCAAATTGCACTGATCATATATATTTACATAGCCCTTGCCTCTGGAAGTGCAGTACAGTCAAATGACCACTAGTGATCATAAGCCAAAGTGATTTTCTTAGAGGGGTTGTCCATCTAGGAGAAGTGATGACATGAACAGATTTAAAGATAAATAACGACATTTCCTTTTTGAGTTGCCACATGCCACTCGGTTGCAGACATTGGTCGTTGAAGGGGATGTGTTCGCTTTGTTTACAAAGGATAGCGTGACGCATCATTTGTTGACAACTTGGTCGTATTGGAGATGGTTTAATTGCCATTTGTTAGTAAAAAATAGGTTGTCGCTTTCGGCATTAAAGGGGGGGTCTACTTGAAGAGAGACAAGTGGTTGCTTGAAGAGGTTGTCATTTTGAGAGCTTTATCTGTGCTTTACTCTTGTACTTGTATATTGATTAAATTTTGGTATTAGAAAGTGACAATGTTATATTCTTATTGCACAGTGTATGTCTTAGTGTGAAACAAGTTTGTAATATGATGCTGTTTTATTTATTCCAGCTTTTCTCGACTGGATGCATTTACCTACACGGAGCCCCACCAACCTATCTAAAGAAGAATTGATTTTGTTTTTATTTATTGAACGAATGGATGAGTGCTGGATTTAGACTTGATGGGATATAAGTTTCGACCTTAGGAAATAGTTTAAGGCTATGTTAATGAGGTGAATTATAAATGAAAGACCCATATTACATGTAATATCAATATCGCGCGTGATGACACGAAGGATGTAAATGGGCCTCAAAATGGCAAGAAACAGAATGAAAACTTAACCAAATAGTATTTTACAATTACTTAATGAGTTTTAAAAGTAAAAGAACATGTTTGCTTATGATTTTATTGAAGGGTCTTGAATAAAATTCTCCCAACTGAAGTTTTCTTGAAAATGTTGTTATTCATTGTTTGCACTTTATTATTATTTATTATTATTATTCATTGTTTGGCCTAAATATATATTTTTTTAAACCCAAGGATATTGATAAGGCTTGTGAGCTTGTGCTGGGATACAGAATATGGATTATGCAGATTTACAGATATTCAAAGCATCCGTGTTATGACACATGTAATCTCACTCATGCACAAATAGCAGCCAGTGAAATTGTTCTGTAATGAGTAATGAGTTAAAACAGTTTTCCAGAGCCTGACAATTCTGAAAACTTTACAGTTACAATACAAGACTCAAAAGAGTAATGGAGATTTTCTTTTTTGCGGGGCTTTAATTTTAATGCCCAAAACCTGACAATAGGCCAATGGTCAGTGTATATACCCCCCCCCCCTCACTAACAGGGGAAGGGGGGTGGGGAACTTTGTGTTGGGGCATAGATTAGCCATTAATGCCCACAGTGTATGGTGGTTAATGACATTTTACCATCTTTTAGTTGAGTTATCTCCCCCCAATTTGTTCAACTTCATTGGCTTTGGTTGCCATTGTATCCTGATGTAATAATTTGGGGCAGTTGTAGCATCTCTGTTCACTTTTAGGTGTGAATACCGCAAAAGGACAGTAGATTCATATCTATTATACCAGATTAATTTGCGGTTAAACACATAACGTCTACTACCTATACCAGCCGCACATTGTTCAAGAAAAATACCTAACTCATTATTTAAAAAGTTTAATTTCGTTAAAAAACCTGTAGCTTTACTTTTCTGTCATTTCATTAGGGGTAGCTTATTGCAAGAGACGGTGATGGATACAGTATCGAGATAATACCATTATTTTTTAATTTGATTCTCTAACTGTGCATATATTATATACACCATGAATATACACCTTGAACAAAGGTACTGACTATCACGGGTGTAGCTATCAGTATCAGCAATCCAACGAGTGATTGGTAAACAAGGCACACTGTGTTTAGCCGCAAATTTAAATTCCTCATTTATTTATGATTATGATTTTTTACTGGATTACTTCCCTTTTATCAAGGCACACTTTTTATTATGACATTGAATTGACATATGACTCATGCGGAAGGTTATCATTTTTGTAACGTTATAGTATAGTATCTAGATTAACATTCACCACACTGAATACTGACACACATGATAGATATGACCACTTGAACATATTAATGATAAATATCTGACAGAAGCTATCTCTTCCATCCATAATCAAAACATGTTTTGACACGGTTGAATTTCATTCAGATTGGCTCATAGCCAATATCTTTAAAAAACGAAACAAACTTTGCCAGTAATTGCACTAAACCAAATGTATGCTGCAAATTGTTATTTTCACTCCTATTCCTATTCCTAATTTCGGGCATCACAAGCCGTGATGGGACCTACAACTCGCATTCCAGGATACTCCTTTGTCCCCGAGAACTGGTGCGGAATTCGAATCCCGGACTTCATCAAAGTGCCCACATTAACAAATAACAACTAGTATTTTGTTATTGTTAATGACTTCCCAGCCTTCGCATCAAATGAAATGAGGTGAATTAGGGCTTTGCGTGGATGATAACTTACGGGAACAAATCATTTTTTTTAATTAAAAAGGTATATCGATGTCTTTGCCACTAGGTATCATATTACTGGTTCTGGACAGACAACAATCACATAATAAATGAATAAATGGCATTTAATAATAAATAATAAATGGCATTTATATAGTGCTTATTCACGATCATCACCATGCTCTAAGCGCTTCATAGTAGCACATTTACCCCGGGTAAGCAACGGAACACTTAATACGCCACACGCTGCCTGTTAGGCGCGAATACAATGTTTGGACAAGGACAAACGCTGCTTACATCCGAGGGACCTTCGAATTTAACGTCCGCCTCCGATAGGACGAGGTAAGCAGAGTAAAGTGTCTTACATAAGGACACAAGCGTCCGAGGGACAATACATTTCATTATGTATACATTTTTTGTCCTTCCTAACATGGGGAGCATACCGTCGAGCTGCCTATCAGGTTCGTCACACTAAGATAACTGATAATTTCTTTCTCTGCCTGTAACCGGGTAGTAGTCATTCTTACATGAGTCAAGTGAGTAGAGTCTTTTCCAAGGACTCAACATCGGTAGAGTAGAGTCAGTCGGGATTCTAACTCGAGTCCTCTCATTTGGAGTTGCCTAACCACCCAGCCACCGACGCATATTACATTTACATACTAAGGGTTTGTGCCGTGGATTGAGTTCTCGTTTATTCTATACCCTCGATTTATCGGATTAAGACGTGTGGTGCCTTATCCACCTATGCATTGTTGTGTAACAACACGTTCGACAACCACAATTAAGCTTGCTATGTATTATTGACGAATGAAACGCGACAGCCACTATATATATATATATACACACTGATACATTGTAATATCGTTACCAAAGAAGCGCTGACCACTGGCAGTTTGGGGAGCCCGTGGCGCGGTTGTTAAATCACACGTCTTTGGTTCGAGAGGTCGAGGGTTCGAATCCCGTCAGATGCACTAGATTTCTTCTCAAAACATTGATACCCCCCGTTTTGCGGCGCTGCATTGCGACTGACGCCTGGGTTATTCCGGTCTACCCTTTGAATAGACCCAAAACACACATTTCCCCCTGGGATGAATAAGGAAATTAATTATTTAAAAAAATAATTTAATCAAATTTGCCAAATACAATGATAATAATCATGACCTGCAGAAAGGATATTTTTTGATTTTCACAGAATTTGCGTAAGTTGTGCTTAGGTAGAGACAGTTGTCCTGACAAAAGAAATGTCTAATATGTATAGTAAATAGTAGGCACATTATTATCCAGGACCCTGGGTAGATGTGTTGTTTGCTGTGTTGTCCCCCCCCCCCCCGTTATTTCCTCCTTCTTTACCAAAAATTGAAACAAATAATCTGCTGATGCAAAAAGAAAAGCACAGCAAATCCACTTTTTAATTTTATTTGAATTTGTATTTTCATCGTATGTTGATTGATAAAGGGGGAACCCGAAACATTATTAATGTAGTTTGTTCACATATAGAAGCTTTAATATATATATATATATACCATTATATTTTACCTTTAGCTGGCTTCCAGCAGCCTCACCATGTTACTAACGTCAAGCATAGCATTATGCAGCACAGTGATTAAAACCTGTGAGCACAGGGTATCGTGACCAGCAGTCTTACCACTCTCCCATCAACGCAATGAAAGATCATATAATATATACTTAGTTCTCGTATCTTGACATTTTAATTTGATCCTCTTTGACTATATTATTATAACCTTTGATTGTTCCAAAGTGCGTTTGTTAATCGTCTTGTCTCCAAACTGCCTTGGGACTACAAAACACAACACAATGTATGTGTATGTATGCCGCCATTGTTAATAATAATATTTAATAACCATACTACGTAATACCCATTGTTCAATATTTCTCGTATGCAAGGAGTTGTAATGTTGAACAAAAAAGAAGGAATAACTAAAAAGCCTTGCCAATTATCGAATTGTAGGTACTGTATCCTCAGATCGGTGAGACCAATGAAGCGTGGGGTTTTATACTTCTTAACGGTCGGCTAATCTCAGGCGTGATTCCGTTTTATACGTCCACAACTGCCATGTGGATTAACGATTGGATCTATAACCCATAAACCGCACACACACACACACACACACACACACACACACACACACACACACACACACACACTACATACAGCCAGACTTCTTATGTTTTGGTATGGCAGCGATAGAGTGCCGGTTGGATTACGATGTTATTAGTGACACTGATGTTTGATAAGTAATGCTATTCAATCTGACACACATGCTTTCACTTTTTTTCGGCTGGACACAGGACATAGTGTGTGATTTGGTTTTCTGTGATCTTTGGTAGTTTCAGTTTATATATTGTGCAAACAAGAACCAACGAAACAAATAACAAAACATATGAGTGTGACCTTATGGAATTTACGATTTATTTGTATTTCCAGAAAAAAAATGGTTAACACAATTGATATGAGGAAGAAGAAAATATTAATCGTCAAAGTCCTATAGACTGGTGTTTATAAAAAAATTGCTAAAGAATCAGCGTTATTGACATATATGCTGGAAATTTATTCATACACACTGCTAGCTGTCATTACATCGAAGTTCAAAGTGACCTGCCATCGCATGCATTACTAGGCCGTTACCCGTTATTTGAATGTGTGTTTTAATGTCAGGAACATATATGATTTGTTGCTGTTGCCCTATTGATTGGACGGTACCAAGTTTATAAAAAGTGACAAAGTACAGCTTAAAAAATATGATACGAAACAAAACAAACCAAAAGTAGTGATGGACAATGACTCAATAGAAATACGATGACTTTTCTCAATCTCGTCATTTGTTCTATGGAGAACATCAATGATTATTGTTCATCTTTACATTAGTTCGTAAAATATTACTCATCAAATTGAAACTGAAAAACCCATCGACTCACAAGATAGAGGCCCACCAAAAATGAACCCAAGAGTTGGCGCCTGTATTCGTCATCAACCAGACATACAATAATAGAATAGTATCAAAGTAACAGAGAATGACTTCAGTCTTACACAAACAACCACAAGAGGGAATTTCGTTTGCTGATCTTAAAATATCCATCAATGTGTATTAAGTAGTAGTAGTGTCGTTTGGTGTTCACAGCTCCAATTGTTTGATTAATTGGAGGTGAGTATCCAGGAATAAGACAAAGTCTGGATGCCGGGTGTGTACTTTGTATTAGGTACAGCGCAAATACAGAACTAGCTTTTACGCTATGGGATGACTACTGCTAGGATCTAAATACTGGGTGTTATGTGTTGGATATACGTACATCCATACTCATTTTAAACAAATACACGTCAGTGTTGTAAGTTTTGCACCATGAATGTAATGAACGTTGGCGTCCAGCTAGGGGGAGGCAACGTGCTCTCGGAAAGCAGCACTCCGAGTCAAAATGCTTCACTGGCAACGACGCCGCGGAAGGATGCGGTGCCAAAGAAAAGCTACTTTGATGGCATCACCTCGACGTCCTCCTCGCAAGTCGATAGTCCCGGGTTGGATGTGTCCCGGGGGCTGTCGGCGTCCGGAAAGACCCGATTGCAGTCCAGATTCCATTCGATGGATGACGACGAAGAAGAGCTGAATAATAACGAGGTTTTCGCCAATAATGTTGTCAAAGTCGACGGTGCGAAAAGAAGCCAAGTAAGTCGTAGTAGTAGGGGATGCAGCAGCAGATGGTTTTAGCAGCAATAGTAGTTGGTGTTGTAGTAGTAGTAGTAGTAGTAGTAGTAGTAGCAGTAGCATCAGCCGTAGTAGTAGTAGTAGTTGTAGTAGTAGTAGTAGTAATAGTAGTAGTAGTAGCAAGTAGTAGTTAGTAGTAGTAGTAGTAGTAGTAGTAGTAGTACTGGTAGTGGTGGTAGTAGTGATAGTTGCGGTGGTAGCAGTGGTAGTAGTAGTAGTAGTAGCAGCAGCAGCAGTAGTAGTAGTAGTAGTAGTAGTATTAGTAGTAGTAGTAGTATTAGTAGTAGTAGTAGTTATAGTGGAAATAGTAGTAATAGTAGTAGTAGTAGTAGTGGTAGTAGTAGCAGCAGCAGCAGCAGTAGTAGTAGTAGTAGTAGTAGTAGTAGTAGTAGTAGTAGTAGTAGTAGTAGTAGTAGTAGTAGTAGTAGTAGTAGTATAGTGGCAGTACTAGAGGAAGAGGAGAGGTAAAAGTAGTAGCTGCAGTAAGTGTATACAGTTGGTGACGTTTTCTTGTGAACGCTTTACTGAGCGTCTGTTACAACACAATAATAATATACCTATTCAGTCATTTGCCTCTTCTACTTAACTCAAAGCTGCGTTTCTGTTTTCTTGATAAGGCTCACGACCAAATCCACGGCGGATCGTCAGTCATGCCAGAGATACCCAACGAAATGCCAGGATTGAGCATCATCACGTGGGAGGAATTTGTGGTTGAGCCCAATTTGCTTCATAACCTGTTCTCCCTTGACAAAGAAGATTTCATTCATTTCGACAACAGTATCATCAACAACCTTTTCCACGATTCCAGAATGGAACCGCCCATTTTAGGTGGGGCTTCCGATGATGGATTGTCTTGGTAAGTGTGCAAGGAACGGTTTGGTTTGGTCTTCAAGCCCTGCTTTCCTTTTTGTGCAATGGGAATGTTAACAAACAAACAAACAAACAAACAAACGAAGAACAAACAAACAAACAAAAAATAATAAGACAATGGTATAGCTTCATGTGTAAAACCATTAACAATAACAAAACGTTATGGGTCTCTCCTTCATCGGTGGGGATGCCCGAAACGTTCTTGTTATTAGCGAATTGTTTTGTAAGTTGTTTTACACTTGAAGCTATGCCATAATTTTTCCATGCGTTATTTTTACTTTAAGGGCCCATTATCTAATGACAGTGGACAAAAGGCCAGAGTTTAAAGCAAACTCTATGACTCATATATGATGTTGTGTTTCTAAATACCCCACCCCCCCCAACAAAAAACCCAACCCCCCCCCACCCCCCCCCCCAAAAAAAACCCCAGTGACGTGCCATTCAATAGAGAGTGCTACAATGGTGCGTGCTGATATTACTGATAACGAAAGGTGTGCAACCCACCCCTAGCGTCAATCTATTGGAGAGGGGGGGGGGGAGAACTAATGATGATAATAATTATAATGATAACATCAGATACTGCAACAACAACAAACCAAAATTCCTCTTTCAATCACACACCGTTTTTATCGTTTCCTCCATCTTTCAATCACACATCACCTTTATCGTTTCCTCCATCTTCTAATCACACACCGTCTTTATCGTTTCCTCCATCTTTCAATCACTCCGTTTTTTATCGTTTCCTCCATCTTTCAATCACACACCATCTTTATCGTTTCCTCCATCTTTCAATCACACACCATCTTTATCGTTTCCTCCATCTTTCAATCACTCCGTTTTTTATCGTTTCCTCCATCTTTCAATCACACACCATCTTTATCGTTTCCTCCATCTTTCAATCACACACCATCTTTATCGTTTCCTCCATCTTTCAATCACTCCGTTTTTTATCGTTTCCTCCATCTTTCAATCACACACCATCTTTA
>JARFNW010040743.1:0-14310 GCA_031763155.1 Dirona albolineata | reverse complement strand
TAAATGTGCTACTGTAAAGCGCTTAGAGCATGGTGATGATCGTGGATAAGCGCTATATAAATGCCATTTATCATTATTATTATCATGAAGAGAGATCCCGAGCTCGAATCTTGGCTGAAGCAACTAATGTTGAGTCCTTGGGAAAGACTCTTTTACTTGACACATTTTTTCCTCACTCGACTCTGGTGTGAGTGAATGAGTACCTAGTTTTACAGGCAGAGAAAGATATCGTCAGTATGTTGGCATGACCAGCCTATCAGGTTGCTCTAGTGTATGCTCTCCTTGGGAATTGAGAAGGATATTGAATGGCACAGCCTGAAGGGGTAACAATGTGTGCGAGCCTGTGTGTACATGCACATAGTACACGTACAGGGATTCAGACAACAAACACATTTTAGTCTTTAACTCTTGACATGCTTGTAGAATTATTCAAAGGAACACTTAGGGACTGAGTGGTGAAGAGGACACCTAAGGACGAACCGAAACAGGGTCATTTTGGTCAATAGCTACTTCAAAATTGGTGAATAGACGATGTAGCCACGCCCAGATTCAGAGTATGGCTGCTGACCAAACTCAGTGGAACTAGAACACATGGGCTGACTCGGCTTAAAGCAGTGTGTTGTAGTTGTAACGTATGCTCCACCATGACGTCCATCTCAAAATAGGACTCGGGATACTTTCACTTTCAGTAAAAGTGGCTTGTACTTCTTTCATAGATATCTAAACAGGCATTCTAAAAATAAATTTCAAAAAAAATAAAAATTCCCTTTGTTCATCCCAAGGGTTAATCTTATTTGTCTCTAGGGTCTATTACGAGGGTAGACTGAAATAACCCAGAAGTCAGCCGCAGTGCAGCGCCGCAAAGTGGGATCAAGATGTTGAGAACAAACCAGTGCTTCCACCTGATTTGAACCTGCGACCTCTTTGACCAAACACTTCACCACTGTGCCATCAGAGACACAGACCATATGTTAGCACATTTTGGCACCATCTTATTGCATTTTGGCACCATCTTATTGCATTTTGGCACCATCTTATTGCAGTGAATTCTACTCAAAACATGACGCGATTACTATGATGTTTATGTCATTTTTCAAGATTGTGTTAAAGTGTGCTGACAGTTTACCTACGGACTGTGAATGCCGGCGCAGCTGTTATGTCACAGAGTCCACCCCACCAGTACACACATTTTATGCCTCCCGTTTCAAACAGAAAATGCATGATGCATCCATTAACTTAACACTAATCAGTATTCTTCCCACAAAATCAGAGGCACAGGAGCCGTTTGGTTATCGTTAAGATAAGGGAGAATACACAGAAAACACATTACAAAAAAATGTTACAAAAAGAGTACAGATATGGATACATATAATAATATGATAAAGTGTGTAACTCAAACTGGAGCGGAAATTCCATAAACATCTCTTGTAATTCACCATATAGGAATGTAGTTACATGTCTTATATTGCACAGTGAGAATCAAATTATACATATTATATACATACAAAACCTAACAAAACAAACACAAAACTTGAATGTTTATAAGCTTTTTAGGTAATAATTTAAAAAGGTTTAGTTTTGTATCAATGAAAAAAAAGAAAAATCCCAAAAACCCCTGTAAAAATATGATTTACAATATTATTATTCTTACACTTTGGAATTCATTTCTTGACAGAGAAGCACATGACGCAGTTGAAGAGATGACAGGGTTAAAGAGATGACAGGGCTAAAGAGATGACACCGTTTTAAGAGATGACACAGTCAAAGAGATGACACAGTCAAAGAGATGACACAGTTAAAGAGATGACACAATTGAATAGATGACACAGTTTTAAGAGATGACACAGTTAAATAGATGACACAGTTGAATAGATGACACAGTTTTAAGAGATGACACAGTTGAAGAGATGACACAGAGATAAAGAGATGACAGGGTTAAAGAGATGACAGGGCTAAAGAGATGACACAGTTTTAAGAGATGACACAGTTGAAGAGATGACACAGTTGAGAAGATGACACAGATAAAAAGATGACACAGATAATAAACAGATGCAAGTTAAAGAGATTTCATAGTCAAAGAGAAACACATGACACAGTTATGGCATGGTCCCACAGTGCAGGAAAATAGAAAGACAACAGGTTGAGTTAACACAATGAGAAACAGAAGAAGACCCTACCACACACACCCTCCAATCACCTCCCACTGAACACCAAGAAAAAAACCCCATCTGAATAAGTTTATAAATAGCAATGGTTTCATGGAAGTAACAGCGAGGTCACAAATATATCACACAGCCAAAGCATCTCATCAACAGTTTAAAAAAAAAACCCAACCCAAACCTAAACAACAAATCATTCAGTACATGTGTAACTACAACATCGTTTTACATTAATAAATGCTGACATGTCGAGTAGAAGCACGTTGTAAGAAGAGCCAAGCAAGATCACAACCAAGGGTATTTCCTAAAACTAAAAGTGCATTCTATGCCCCTTTGGTAAAATTTTCACAGTTTCTATAGCTGTTGGGTTGAAACCTGAGGCTGCAATACCATGTTGTCTGGCAAGGTTTTTTTTTGGCACGGTGGGCTGATTCCCTGCTTGCCTTAAAAATCTTGACCCATAGATTTTCCAGCTCTGTATCAGTATCAGGCCATATGTACTAGTGGGGCACAGACTTGCACTTAACCTTGGTACATTTTACCTGGGTCTGTGCATCAATGCCTTCTGCCTTGTACACTGTCCTCGGCCAGACACAGAGCTGATCCCTACAATGTTTAATCATGGTTCTAAAGGAAACAGATAACAATCAAAAGTGAAATCTTCTCTTCTCTGTTGGTTTTCCAGGAATTATTTCCTACGTCACATGCATAGAATGCTTTAATTTCTCAGATCTATAGGGCTCTCTCATCTAAATCTAACCCTTAATCATCTCTTAGTGACAGAGCTATTAAGTCCCTGTTTTCCTGGAAGCGCAATTTTCTCTTCTCTGTTCGTTTTCCAGGAATTATTTTCTTTGATACACACACACAATTAGAATGCGTTCTCTCCATTTTGACATCTGTATAATACAAACTTCACTATTAGTAACAAACAGAGCTATTGAGACCTGCATTCCAGGAAATCAGAACAGAGTGCCTTTCATGGAAGCGCAATCTTCTCTTCTCTGTTTGTTTTACAGGAATTATTTATATTACCTACATATTAGAATTAGAATACTTTCTCTCCATTTTGACAGATATATACAGAGTTCTCTCTTGGTAACAGAGTTATTGAGTCCTGTTTATCAGTCCAGATCTCTTCCACGTACATTCAAGAGGAATGAAAAAAAAAAAGAAGAAAATAAGGATAATGGTATAGCTCCTAAAGTAAAACAAGTAACAAAACATAAAACATTTTGGGTTTCCCCTTCATCAACTTCTGGCAACCCTCATTCATTCTTCCACACCCATTCTAATCTTGTTGACCTATCCCTCCATAGCTATTCCTCAACATTTACTCGTCATCAAGTATTTCATCTTTAAACACAAAATATTTCATTTCCCAAATATAATCATCGTCATATACATCCTTTCACCTGTAGAAACCACCTCAACCTTCTAGTAAGTCAAAATCACATGGCATTACAATTACAGGAGTTGGGGTTTTTTTAAAAGACTATATCCAAATTTAGCGAAATCAAGTTATGAGTAGGCCTACTGCCTCGTAGTTAAAAAACATGCATATCGTCTGATCTAGGTCTGGTGTCGATACTCTGGTATATAACGTCCGTCACAAATGCCAAAATAAAATATCTAAAATGGTTAGTGCAAGAAAGAAAATTGAAACATTTTTCGACTCTCCTGAAAAATGGATATACAGTCTTTAAAAAAAGAAATCTAGATTAGGCTCTCAACTTTTCTTAACACCATCACTAAGATTAACGTAACGTCGTTGACATTTAAACATAATCATTTGGTCAATTCCCATTAATCACCGCTGTCATGATCCCACAAACATATATGTCTACAATATTAAAAAATCCAATAAATTCATCATTAATTTGTTTAAAACAATTACTTCTGACGGTATAGTATAAATCCACAGTCCCCCGACAGGTGTGCAATAACGAAAATCTTCCTCGTCTGTGAGGTAACTCCAATCTCATGTCAGTGTCTGGTCTTTGCATTGATTTCATCATCTTCACAATGACTCTTTTGAGTTCTCAGGCAGAAATCATTTTTATATAGCACACACCCTATACTCTCTCTCTCTCTCACACACACACACACACACACACACAAACACACAAAAAAAAAATTCCCAAAAAAATCCAGACCAGTGCCCACATACACAGACGTCACATTATTCGATAAGACATTTGTGCAGGCAGCAAATCGCTATAATCACGTATTGTTGTGAGTATAATTCAATGCCAATACTTTGGTGCCAAAGAGAGCTAACAGTTTACGTAAGGACTGTGAATACCGGCGCAGAATGTGTGGAAGACTTGAATGGTTATCTGGATGCTCCCTCCTCCTCCTCCTCCTCAACCTCTCTCACAAATCAAGTCGATAACCTGCCAATGAAAGAAAGTCACAAATATATTTCAAGCCTAATCCATGCTCTCAGTTGTTTGAAGTTCATTTAATCTTCATTAGATGAGGATCAAAATGTTTCTCCCAATAATAAATTCATGATCCATAGATTGTTGGGTTTTTTCAGCTCTGTGTTAAGCCATGTGTGGTGATTGGCATACCTGTAAGTAAAGTATAATTGTTTTCGTTGGGGGTCCAGGTAAATGTAAAATTAGCATGATGAGATTGTTTTGTACGTGGTATCATCATAATACTCTACAATTTAAAACAAATAAATTTGTATTACAAATATAAAATATAGTCTCTGCGACTTACACTGGGCTCCATCATGGCGGGATCCAGACATCGATGGACGGCTGAGCACACAATCTCATCCAGCAATACTTGAACCAAACTGTAAGAAGAAAATTTGGAGTAACAATCAACGAAATACGACCAAAGTTTATTAAATCATCAAAACATAACAAAATACAAAAAACAAACAAACAAAAACAACACCCACTTTTCAAACATAGCTCAAGGAAAAATTTTATTTTTTATTTTTCCTTTCAAATCAGTACAATAGAATGGGCATCTTCATGTTTAAAAACACACACACACACACATAAAAAGAACAAACAACAATAATCAAACAAAACCGACAAAGCTAAAACCAACCCAAAATAATTTTTTAATCGATTAGTTTATACAGTAGTGGTTATACGGTAGTGGTAGCCAATGCTGAACATTGAGTCACTTGTGAATATATTTACAGACAGATAGAGTCTCCTAAAGGCATTTCACAAGTTTAATACAGTCTCGTTATAACCTACATCGTAACATCCTCGTAGACGGGTTGTATAGGATAATTATTTACTTACTTTTCATCAGAGACAAATCTCCACAAATAAAGCTGAAGGTAGTGTGTGTCCACTTGAATTTGCTGCAGGCCATATCGACCAAATGTACGCAGACGAACACATTCTAGGAATGTCTGGTGTAGCAAAGGGATAAAATAAAATTACATCATTCTGTCATTTGGTATATTTGTATTAGGGGTCTATACAGTTCTATCAAATATTTTCAGAGATGTTGTTCAAATAGTTCTCAACAGAATAGGAAAATGAGAATAATAATTAGACAGACAATGATATTTGCACTCTAAATTTTGATTCTACAGTTATAGACTCCTACAAGCTTTAAAAAAAAAAAATTGCTTTTCATTTTCAAATCCTTTGACATTTTACAGACCTCAGTTATTTGAATACAAATCTCTTATCAACAAAAATAATATGTAGTTAATCCCATGCCAATTTTTTATCTTTAATTTCATGATAATAATGTCAAATATTCTGAAAAGAAATATAAAATTACCTTCAAGCTGATTTTTATAATGCCAGTGAGAACTGACACTTTCGAAAACTCCACGGCACTAAAGATTTCTATTTTTTCAGAAAAGAGTTTCTGTATGTTGCTCATCAGGCTGTTGTCAACACTGAAATAAAATGACAATAGCAATCGTCAATACATATTTACCTGAAACAATAAAATATCTGATGATTTTACTCGAAAGAAAAAGATACACTGACTATTATAATATCATAAAGTTATGAATGACTAAATATGTTTGATATGCTCAAATAAAGACTTCCGACTTTACATGATGGCGTAGAGCATGTCACCCCCTTGCTGTATGTAGTTCATATTTGGATTTAAGTGCGGTATTAACCTGGACACGTGCACAAGGGCATTCCAGGTCGAGTATGCTAGTTAGTACTTTTTGAACCCTGCTCCCAAAAGGTTACAGACCAGCTGAGACAGGTCTGAGCAATGAGGTTCAGTGTTAGCTCAAATAAAGGCACATGATATATTATCATCGACACTGACAGACATTTTGAATTCATCAATTTAAACAATATCCCCTCAAGCTATTGCATTTACGTTTATGTGGATCCATTTCCCCATTTAGGTGAGGTGGCCTCATGGTTAGAACAGCGGACTCTCATGGCGAAGGTCATGGGTTTGAATCCTATCCCAGTCACTTTGTTATTTTTCTTAGGCAGAAACTTTACTCCAATTACCTCACTCAACTCAGGTATAAAAATGGGTACCAGCTTGCAGCTGGGGAAGTAATCTGCTATAGACCAGCGTCCTATCCAGAGGGGTGACGTATTGTCACTCTGTCCCCTTCACGCTACGGAAACCAGGATAAGCACCAGCTCTATGGGCCTCAAGGGTCAAAAGGACTTTACTTTTACCTCCTCATTTAAAAGTATCACAACAAATAAGATAATGGTATAGCTTCAAATATAAAACAACTCAACAAAAAACAAAACCAGAACATTTCTTCAGGTCTTCCCCGTTTATGGTGTCGCAATGACTCAAACCCTCTTACCTTGGCGAGTAGCTCCATTGAGGCCTTTTACTCTGGGAGGCACTGATTCCATGGGTTGCTCTACTCGAGTCGCTGCTCCTCTCTTTCCTGATGCCTTCTTCATACAGTTGCCCAACCTGAAAAGCATCATCACAATTACCATCGTTTTAAGATCATAATAAAGGAAGTCTACACATACACACACACAAAAAAAGCCCAAAACAAATTCCTTTTATTAATTTGTCTTTAGGGTCTATTCCGAAGGTAGACCGGAATAACCCAGGCGTCAGCCGCAGTGCAGCGCCACAAAGTTGGATCAAGGTCTTCAGAAAAAATCCAGTGCTTCCACCAAGATTCGAATTTACGACCTCTTGAACCAAAGGCGAGTGACTTCACCTTAACCACTGTGCCGCTGCCAACGGTTCTCAACATAGGTAATCTTAACAAATCAGTCAAATAACAAAATTTACTAAAGGAAAATGGGGTTTTTTTTTCAAAATTGCCATGAAAGCACACTACCATTGCTCATTCTAATCAAAATAAACTCTGGTTTCACTTCATTTAAAAGGGCAAAAAATACTACATTATTGTGAGTAACTTATGTCCAATACTGAAATTGAAATTTTAAACATCATTTTTAAAACTTTCTATTTGTTCACAATAAATCATGACCTCACAACCTAATATCCAAATGAAACCAATGTGCGTACGTACCTGCATGTCGATAGCTGTGATATCTTCCACTACACGTTTCATCACAGCCCTGACATTACGTGGTTCTATGGTATTCAACCAGTCCCTCGTTTCAACACTCTTACGTAACATCTGGAGATGAGATGATTTGATTGATTAGCAACACTATCAACGACAGACACTCTCACTCTAAATGACCCATTGTATGTTTATATTCGCAATTTTGTAAATCACTTATCTCTTCCCTATGTTCGTCTAGCCTCTTGTTTTAGGTCATTGATATCATTTTCCACATCGAGGTACTGATAACATAGTTTTATCTGGTCAGCAGGTCCACACTCCCTCGCTCCCCATCCCCACCTCAGACCCATCTCTGTCTTACTTGCGATTGTTCTTTATTATTAATTGTAGCTTGACAATTCGAAACGTCGCTGTTCTGTGCTGTCAAACATTGAAGCTAATTAACATACTCTATAATTTTCACTCTCTATCAAAAACACTCTCCAAGACAAATTTGTATCAGTATCATATTCATGTTCACAAACTTATAGATGTTTTTCAGTCAGTCTGTAACAGGTCTTGTGGACCAGGGTATGGAACACCCTGAAAAGTCTAAGATCCTCCCCGTAAAAAAATTTAACCCACGACCAAAAACACGCTATTCCTTCACACACTTGTGTTGAAAAAAGAATAATCAGTACTTTTACCGTTTGATATCTAATTATGTCGCTAGTTCAATGTTCTACGACAAGAAACATAAAGAGGATTTTATCATAGACTGTCACACAATGGAGTCATTTCTGTATACATCAAATACATGCCTGTGAGATTGTGAGCCCCTGGACTCGAACATAATGGTTCAGTAATCGTTGACCCGTGTCCTTGGCCATTGTGAAGAGTTCTGTGGAAGATGTAACGTTGGTTCTGTCCTCCACCAAAAACTGTTCCTCGGCAAGAGAAAGCTGTGGGGAGAAAAATAGTCAAACTTTTTGTTACTACAACACCATAACATTGACTGTATCCAAGTTACCACTCTCAGACATTCTATTAATCAACAACAAAAAAAAACAAAAATAAACAATTAATTTATGAAGGGCCCAAAATGTTAACGTATAATGTGGCACTGTACACAAGGCACGGTAAAATAAAGACATTAAAAATAAAAAATAAAAAAACATAACTCCCTTTATTCATCCCAGGGGGAAATTTGTCTTTAGGGTCTATTCCGAGGGTAGACCGGAATAACCCAGGCATTAGCCGCAGAGCAGCACCGCAATATGGGATCATGGTCTAGAGAAAAAAACCAGTGCTTCCACCGGGGTTTGAACCCGCGACCTCTCAAACCAAAGACGAGTGACTTAGCCACTGCACCACCTGGCTCCCCACTACCGGGGTTCTGTCTCTTTCTAGTGGTAGGAGGCCATGGTCCATTGCTGCTTTGCAACAGTCGTTGATCCCCGCTGATGCACTGCCTTCAATGTTTTTTTACCAACTCTTTCGTCTCCGACCTCTGCCATCTTTCCTGTCCACTTTTCCGTCAAGGATATTATTTTAAAAGTGCGTCATGTCTTCTTATAACTATGGCAGTGGTATGCAAGTTTTCGTCTTTTTGATGAATTCCTTTCCTCTAACACCTGTTTTGTCACGTCTTTCTTACACCTGTTTTGTCAAGTCCTTCTAACACCTGTTTTGTCATGTCCTTCTAACACCTGTTTTGTCAAGTCCTTCTTACACCTGTTTTGTCAAGTCCTTCTTACACCTGTTTTGTCAAGTCCTTGCCTTTACATCAGATAACGTAATTCTGCTTCTCACATGTATCATGCTTCAAGCTACGATAAGATAAGAAGAAGGCCACCTATTCCTGGTACTTGTAGCATGTGCTACTGTAAGCACTAAGAGCATGGTGATGGTCTTGAATAAGTGGTTCACATTTCCGTACAACAATGTCATGTTTCATTCACATCATCTGTGTAACCAGAATTGAAATAAAATAATAATGCAATAATGTTTATTAACTCGAGATGTCTACAAAAATTCTAAATTCAGGTAATTAGGAGAAAGTCTAAAAAAAACAGATCTTCTGTTCTTCCATATATAGGCTTCTTCATTTTGGATAATAATAATGACAAAATTTCAGTTTGCTGTGGGACTGGTCAGCAATTGACAAAAATTATATAATTAAGTCAAGTAAAATAAAATATACTGTTGTTCTATCCATCTGTAAGGGTCTGTTTGAAGGCTGAGACTGTCTCTGTTGAAGGAAGGCTGCCCCCGAAGCAGAGAGTTGACAGGAAAATTAAATTAGGTGGGCATCAACCCAGGACAGAGGCACTTGTAACTTTTCATTATGGCCTCTTTCACGTCAAGATCGTGACAAACATTATTGAGCCTATGCAGGTTACATAGAAATACATTTTAGATAAGATTAGCATATATATTTCCAGCCCAGCTTCTATACATCCTCTACACTGGACTTCTGTTGTTCTTCACCTTGGAAATATAATTTCTCGGGTCAACTGGTGAATATGGGTTTGTAGTTGTAGCTATTTCTTTTGCAGAACTTTTATACTTTTAATTGTATGAAGTCTATCTATATTTCTAAAAGGAATTTAGGGTCTTTGCCCATACAATTTCTTCTGGTAAACTGTTCCATAGTTGAACGACTGCTCTCATATTGAAGCTGTATTTGCGAATGTCCAATTTTGCCAATTTGTGGGAATAACAGAAATAGTCTGCAATTCCCCATGTGTGTGTACCTATTTATTTTGTTAAAGACCATCCAGTCTATAATATTAATATGGATCGCTGTACAATGCCAAAAAAAGTGAATTCTTCAGCGTATCAATCCAGATCCAGAACTTCTTGATATTTTGCAGAGTTTAAAAAGTTTCATCCTACTCTATCACCACAGTTAATATAAGTGAACTACATCCTAGGTAATTAAGCTAAAATTTATAATGAATAGACTAGTAGACTACATTCTATACAGAGTAGGTCCAGTAAACACAGCCACATGTCTACTAATTCTAATAACTTTTAAAATTCACATACCTAGAGTAACCTAGCCTATCTATCTAATCTTTATATATTATATAGTATGAGTTGCTTCAACATTATTAATGATCGTTTTGGGTATTTTTTTGTACAAACCCAAACATTCGACTCAAACAAACACAAGGAAAATGGGGAATGGAAAAGTTTTATGCCGAAGCTCATATTTAATATTCTTCATCATGGTCGCTTTCAATTTCTTCACATGTTGCCAGTTGCAAATTTAGTCCCCTCATCAAATCATAGGCATACTAGCTCTATTTGTCTAGGAAGATACAATAAAGAGTGGGTTTTGTAGTCGTTATACTACGGTAGACGCTCTAACTCTAGGGGACTAGAGCATTATAAAAAATGGGGATATATCAAATACCGATAACAATCAATAGGTGAAAACTTACGGTGACTTGCGATAGCTCCAAGCCGGCATGAAAGAGTCAAGGTTTTACACAGTAACATAGTGCGTGTGTGTTGTGTTTGCGCTATGTCACTGCACTTGGAAAGGTAAACATAGACTGACTCGACCCTGCCTCGACAGTCAGGCTGTCCAGGTTATCGAACTTTGACCTTTCGCTTCTGGTCTCCAATAACATGCTTGGATGACATAATAATATTGACAATTTTTGTTATTCTTAAAATCATAATGATCGTGCAAAGTAGGGGTGGAACTTAGCAACAAAAGAAATTCATAGGGCAAATGGTATATGCCTACGTATCCAATTGTAAACGCTTTAGAGCATGTGACGGTCGTGATAAGCGCTAGATATCGACATGCCATTTATTACTGTTAACATTATAATTATAACAAAAGATATACTTTTGTTCCAGTCTTTTAGCATTAGGAAGCTGTGGGCCATTTGGAAAGGCATGGAGCGCCAATTGAAAAAGCGTAGCATTTTTCTGTGGGGTTATCTTTATGTCTTTTGTACTTATTTTCTAGAATGTAGGCAACAAGGTAAATTACCAAGAGGTAGACCAAAGAAAGTATGGCAAGAAACAATATCAGTGGACAGAGGTAATATAAAAGAGGGGCTGTAGGTATTAGGATGCAAAGAGGAAGATTCTGGATAGAGATCAATGGCGAAAGTTTGTCCTCACTTAACCTTACACCGAGAGGTAGAAAAGAAATTGATAGAGAAAGAAATAACTTTTCAAAATGAGTGCCTTCCTGAACTGTCAGTGTCAGCGCGTCGCCTTCGCAATACGGTCAGTGCCAGCGCCCTATCAGCGTCCAGTCAAAATTTAATAGTTAAAGAACAAATTGTTGTCGAACCACTTCAACTTCTTCCTGTGCTCTCGCATTCTTTTCCATCGTCATCATCATCAGCAACAGCTGCATTGATTGTTCGGAGATGACGTAAGTACCAAAGGACGAGGGGACTTGTGATATCTATTGCATCGTGTCATCGAACGTTTAAAGCTTAACTTATCATACAGACGGAATGTAAAAAGAAAGCAGGATGTATATGAACCACATCCTTGTAGGAACGTATTTCCTCAAGATGTGTTGGGTTTTGTTTATTAGTTTGTTTGTATCGTTTGGGGGTATACTTTCTGTGAGTGTGTGTGGTTTGTTTGTTGTTTTGTGGGGTTGTTTTTTCGTATTTGCTTTGTTTTTGTTTTGACCGATGTAGCTGACCTGTTCACAAAAATGCCCATACCTCTGTCACAATGAATCAACCAACAAAGATGTGACCCGTGTGACATGTCATTTACTTGCACCGACAAAACTGTAAACTACGCCATTTAGTGGAAGTGATGTCACCATGATGTACATCGGCAAAACAGACAGGAGACTTGGCGACAGGTTTGTCAAATATCTTCGCAATATTGAAATTGACGACAAACATATCGCCAAATACTTAGATTGCAAATACCACTGGTTTATTCGTGACATCGAGGTCGCCGTTCTCCAGCTCACCAAACAAATCAGAGAGGCGCAGCTGATCGCCCATCTCAACACTTTGGCCTGCAATGCTATGAAGACCCGGCTAGACTTCATTGAACCCTGCCGATGTGACTCACGCCATATTATACATTGGGGTGGCATAGAGATGCATTAGGGTGACATAAAACACCGCCAATGCACCAGAGTACCAATCCCTGTATTCACATTGCATGCATAAATTGTTAGGATAACAAAAAATGGCATTTGACGTGATTCAACAATTAATCCAAACATGACGCATTTATAGAGTCACTGGGTGCACTTACGTATTATCTTTTAACTTAAAATATGTGAATACGAGCGCTTGGGGAATAGCTGTTTTGATAACAGACCATCATTGTCATTAGAATGCCAAGACTTAAACGGATGTGATAGAAACAAGATTGCCAGTATCGAGAAATTGGTAATGAATACCCGCCATTGATGTCCAAGGGTGACCTGGGTCTATCGTCCTTTCAGGTCAGTGCGTTTTAGAAGAGTAAACATTATGTAACAAAATGGATTATAACACGATGGGTTTAAATCTACACTGTGTTTATGATAAATAACCAGTCTAAATCTGATTCATTTTATTTAAAATCGGTGTCTGTAAGCGTATATTTGATTAGTTACATAAAATGCAATTTAATATAATAATGATTCAACTATTGTCAGCAATCTAGATACATTTATTCAAAACGGCTAATGAATAATTAGTGGTTGAATACCTTGAGAAACAGGTCACAGTGATGGAATACAAACTGAGCGGCAAACAACGGTGGCAAGCATGATGATACAGAACAATTATAAAAACGATGCTAGCAGATACTGAACGAGATTTGGACATCTTTGCACCTGAATAATGAAACCCGGGATTTTTCTTTCTTTATCCGGGCTCAATGATCCTGGATAGTGGAAAAGGGCGGGGGTTTTCACTATTGAGGTGCAATTAGCCTAAATAATGACTTCCTTAATACAAACATAGTTATGGCTCCCAATAACAGTCATCCTGCCTGGCGATTCTCATGAAAACATTAAACCTGAGACAAGCCAGATTCGAGTTTGGAAAAAAACCACATTTCCAATTTTCTTTTACAAAATGTTTAGTTTGTTAAGATCACGTATTTTATTTATATTTCAAGCAAGCATTGAAACAATCAAAACATCGACAATAGGTTCCTAGTGTTGTCACAGTGTTGACAGCTCCTATTCATATATGCCAATATACCCGTGAGATTTTAGCTTACAAATGAAAATCCCTTAATGGATAAGTAAGGATCTCTGTCATTAACAAAGAAAGATCGCTTACAATAAAGATTGGTATATAGATAAACAATCAGCCCAGGATTAATCTCGTGGGATTTCTAGTGATGATTGGTGACATGGAAACATGTTAATAATGATTAGCGCATTGCTGACTGTCAGCCTCTGCTGGGATGAAGGGGCCCCAGTGTATTCATAAGGTATTTGGAGAACCAATTATCCAGACACGGATCCAAAGGGAAATGCTCTAAGTGTTATCACATATTCACCATTTACTAATAACATAGATAAAGTGTTTCATGATCCATATATAGCGCTCACAGAAATGGACAAGATGAACCAATGGTCAAGGGCTTAGAGTTACGATGATAATTCGCAACAGGAGAGAGAGAGAGAGAGAGAGAGAGAGAGAGAGAGAGAGAGAGAGAGAGAGAGAGAGAGAGAGAGAGAGA
>JARFNW010040521.1:3110-13110 GCA_031763155.1 Dirona albolineata | reverse complement strand
CCAATTTTTTTTCTATATACATTTACCCCTCTAAGATCCCAGTGCTACTTTAGGCAATCTGCATAAGGCATCCTGCTTTTGATACCCATGAAAAGTAAATAAATAAGAAAACACAAACAAAATTTATGATTCTCAATTTTAAAAATCATTCATATAAGACCACCATTACCCATCTCTATGTGCACAGGTAAGACATCTAGACATCCATCCTGACGCGCCGCAGTATTACGTCTACACTCGAATTCAAAGCACTCCCGAGGGTTATCGAATTCTGTCACGGTTGTGTAATGATTTCATTTGCAACTACACATTCAAACATGAGACGAGCATGTTTTTACTTTTAGTTTCTTACAAAAGCATAACCGGCTCCCTGCTTACCTCTGTTCCAAGAACGCCAGGCCGTTTGTAGTGGTACAGCTTGGCCAGCTGGTAGAAGTCAACACATTTTTCTGACAGCAGCTGATCTCTCAGTGTCCACAGGGCACAGAATGTACAAGCCGCACTTCCTCCACACCTGGGGGCAAAGAATATGGAATGTCCAATTTGAATCTTTTGTCTTTGAGCATTTGTGTTATTTTCTAAACGTTGCAAAAAAAGTTAAATACAATCAAGCTATATCGCAACATTCTATCAATGAGATGTAACGAGCCAAACACACTGTCTCTCTCTCCCCTTCCCTTTCTCTCTCGTCCTCCCCTCCCGCTCTCTGTGGGTGTGTGTCTCTCTCCCTCCCCCATCTCTCTATGTGTCTCGCTCTTCCCCCTCCCTCCCTCCCTCCCTCCCTCTCCCTCTCTCTCTCCCTCCCTCCCCCCCCCCCCCACCTGGCACAGCATATATTCAGCCCCAAACTTTGAAGGGTATCACAGCTCAAGTTAAAGGGATTGGGGAAAGGGGAAAAAAAAGGGGGGGGGGGTGTGTCAACAATAATAAAACCACCCATTGAAATACTTCGTCCTTTACCTGTCCATGATAACCACAGGCCCACACTCCAATGCACTGACGTAATCGTGGGCTGTCACAATGATATCAAACACTCTGTGTAACTCTGTGCAACTGGCCGGCCAGTCTTTGACGCAGATGATACGGGTCATTAGCGTGTAGTCGTACTGAAAACATACATACAATAGGATACACTCAAAGAAATAAAAACTAAACAAAAGACTAAACAAAAAACAAATTTTTGTTTGTTAAAGACAAGAGATCGGAGAAAGTTTTTTTATACTAGAAATTTTTTTTTTTTTAAAGAGGAGGAAAATTATATTATAGACTTTGAGGTAAACCAAGGAATGTGTGGAGGAGGTAATATAAAAACAACAAGTTTCCTGGGATCATTGGCAAGCCTGGCACAATAACAAACACCCCTGAGAAAAGGAATGGCCAAGCCCTAAGAGTAGTTCCTTACCTGAATTGAGTCCAAAATAAACTCGTAAGTCGTCGTCCCCTGGTCTTCGTCCACCACTGGACCTTCCTTCATGGCCAGTCGGAAATTGCCTGCGTCCACTTCGATGGAGTTGTCCTTGGGTGGCCAGAATTCTTTGTACTCCTGACCGATCAAGAAGGAAGAAGATGGAATGTGAGACATTGTCATGAGAGGAGAAAAAGACATAAAATAAAGTCATTGTCAAATATTGTTATTCAGGATAATCTCAGCCAAAGTCTGTATACCGTATTACAAAATGTGTTATGCAATTTGAGGGATGTAAAACTTTGTGATGACAACAAAAATGGACAATGGGCAGTGCGACTAGGGGTCTAACCTATATACAAGATGGACAATCATTCTTATGCAATCATTCCTGTTACAATCTTTCAGGGAGTGATGCTTCAAAAAAAACAAAACATTTTTTAAGAGCAAACATTACACATTATCAAAGACTTAAAATTCTGCCCTGCTGAAAAAGAAACCCAGAAACTTATGCACCCTGTGATTTTATGAAGTTCCTAAGGGCTTTAAAAATATCTGAATTGATTTGCAAGACTTACATCAATCCAAAGAAGCCAACCCTATACCATATATATATTTAAAAAAAAAATCATATTCCTAATGCAAAATTTCAGATTCGGTCAAAATTGTTTATATTCAATGCTTGATGTAGCAACATGATTAAATTGAACACCTCACTATAATACAATGTTGCATGATAATATGTACAGGTGTGTAATTGTATAAGTGTGTAATTGTATAGGTGTGTAATTGTATAGGTGTGTAATTGTATAAGTATGTAATTGTATAAGTGTGTAATTGTATAGGTGTGTAATTGTATAGGTGTGTAATTGTATAGGTGTCTAATTGAATAGGTGTGTAATTGTATAGGTGTGTCATTTTATAGGTGTGTAATTGTATAGGTGTGTAATTGAATAGGTGTGTAATTATGAATATGCCAGGATCAGGACTATAAACATCAAGGCCCCAAAGGTTTATAAAAATATGATGCAGAACAAATCCGCTGAATCCCCTTCCCTGGATCAGGCTTCCCCCTCTCTTCCAAATTGGATTTCAAAAATGTTGTATGGGTTTGGCATCCTTGCAAACCATTGTGTTTAATCGTGCTAACCTCTTCGTCAGTCGGGGAGAGAACTATTATGACTGTGCTATTTCTGTCCCACACCATCCTCCAGAAGTCTTCCATCGTGTCTTCGGTCGGATGCTGCGTCACCACAAACTCTCCAGACCTCTCGTAACCCTGAATGAAAAGAATAACAAGATCATTACATGTACTCAGCGGCAATAATAAATAATAATAATTAATAGCATTTTTATAGCGCATATCCAATAAATTACTTAATGCTCTATGCGCAATGATGAAAAGAATAACAAGATCATTACAGGTACTCAGCGGCAATGATGAAAACAATAACAAGATCATTACATGTACTCAGCGGCAATGATGAAAAGAATAACAAGATCATTACAGGTACTCAGCGGCAATGGTGAAAACAATAACTTTTTCCAAAATAATATAATAATAATAATTGAAAAAAGAACTGCTGCTCCAGGGTGTCTTCAATTTCTTTTCGACAAACACAACACAAAAGAGTCCATCTCACATAGAGCACACAATGAGGTACATTCTTGACTGGCAGCTCATGAACACATCCAAATGCCAAGATAAATTGAGTTGAACAGGAAAAAATAGCTTTTCACTTGGTAAAATAAACTACACCCATTACTGATAAATCCCTGCCCCTCCCCCCCCCCCCTCCTCAAATAACCCCAAACCATATGTAG
Source organism: Dirona albolineata (assembly GCA_031763155.1). Lineage (NCBI taxonomy): Eukaryota > Metazoa > Mollusca > Gastropoda > Nudibranchia > Dironidae > Dirona > Dirona albolineata. The sequence continues at coordinate 9,881 of JARFNW010040521.1, read as the reverse complement.
AGGGTTGAGGAATGGGTACAAATTGGACTCACCTGTAGATATGATGCATTGATATAGTCTGACCCTTCCACCCCTGGTCTGGCAGGGAGTAGGACTCGTTTCAGGTTGACAGGAAGTAAGGCTTCCGGCCTGTTCTTTTCCTGGTTACACACCCGGTGAGCCGCGTACAAGTCAGCCTCGCTGGGTTGGTAGCACGTAATCAGCTGGGAAGAGAAAGAACATAAATCATTTATAAATATTTCTATACTACAGTGTTGTCGAATTTACTCAAACCTGCAGATTTTGCATTGAAATCCTGGGAAGTGTAATAAAACCTTGAAAATTTCAACTAAACCCAGCAAACTATCATGACACATACCTACAACAGTCGAGAGTTTTAAACTGATTCATTCCAGCAGGCTAAAATATTTTGGATTTTCCCATGCAGTTGGATCGCCTAGTTTAAATTTTAAAATACAATCTAACTTTGTTCTCATTGGAAAAAGATAAAAAATGTTGACGCCTTTGTGTCAGTTTGTAATATTATTGCTACTTGATGTTTACTTTGTTTGTTATCTGTTCCCTTTAGTACTGTGATTAAAGAATGTAGGGACCAGCTCTGTGTCTGGCCGAGGACAGTGTACAAGACAGAAGGCATCGATGTACAGACCCAGATACAAATGTGTCCAGATGAAGTACAAGTCTGTGCCCCACTAGTCCACATGGTCTGATACAGAGCTGGAAGATCTATGGATCAATATTTTTAAGGCAAGCATGTTTACTTTGTACCAATAAAAAACCACTGGGTCACTCTGCAAAGAGAACAGACTATCACATCATACGTATCAATATCAAGGATAGAAAAGACCTACCTGAAATTGTTTGTTGAGTAAAGTTGTTTTAGTCACTGAGTGAAGCAGCTCGTCATTGGGCGGTTGCTCTAGCTGTGACAAGTAGTCTGACATTTGCTCCTCCGTCACCTCTGTCGCCCCGCCTCCCAATAAATATTCCACTAACACCGAGTGGATAAAAATGTACTGATCCTGAAAGGAAGAGAGTATGTGTGTGAGAGGGAACGGGGGAAGAAAAAAAAAGGAAATGCATACATAACAAAACGCAAGTGCATATGTATTTGTATTAGTATTAGCCTTACGAATTAAAAAAAAAAGTATCTGAGTATTTCTGTCCCAAAAATCATACTGGTTGGCAGAGCTGATAAAGGTGGCATCTCCTGTTTAACATTCCTCTGTCTTTAGCAGTGAAAAGTCACCTAAGTGACAGAGTTATTCATTATTCAAGAAAGGCCACATCAAATTTATCTCTCCCACCCTGTCTTCAACCCAAACCCAAGCAAAAAAAACCCCAAAAAAATAAAACAAAAACAAAAACAAATCCTAGAAGCCCCAAAACAATACAAAGAAAAGTAACGTATATGAAAATTGGACTGACCTCTGTCTGTACCAGATAGTTCCGCTGTCTGCGAATGTACTGTGTGAACCCAGGAATGTTGATGGTCCTCCTGTCTTGGATCTGGGCAATCATACTGTCTATTAAGATGTACGTGCCTGTACGACCCACACCCGCACTGACAACGGCAAAGAAGAAAGAAACATTTTACAAGTCATTTATCAATCAGTCCAGTCAGTACATTTCATAATAATTCCGTGACTCAAATCATCTATCTAAATTGTTTTAGCTCACTAATATCATTTTGCACCATCAGAGTATAAATAACATAGTTTATCTGATTCGCAAGTCTCTCACTCCCTCCCACCCCCACCCCAACCCCATCTATATTCTACTTGTGATTGTTCCTTGTTAATTGTCCCTTGACAAAAGGCCTATGGTATGGTATGGTATGGTATGGTATGGTATGGTATGGTATGGCATGGTATGGTATGATATATGATATGATATGATATGGTATGGTATGGTATGGTATGGTATGATATGATATGATATGGTATGATATGGTATGGTAAGGTATGGTATGGTATATTGTGTGGTTGAGACGGCACTGCTTTGTGCTGTAAATCACTGAATCAGACTTGACATATTCACAGATACATTTGGTATAGCGTACTATGGATTAAAATAATGCCCATTGGAACAAACTCTTTAACAGAAAGGGGTACAGAATTCTGTTTAAAACACATAAATGAAAAATGTAGAGGAATATCGACATTAACACTCCCACTATTTCTTAACAACAACGTCTAAAGGCTTGGAGACACCAAATGCATTACCCATGAAAGAACACCTAGAGACACCTAAAACAAGAGTTGGCAACTGTGATGAGTAGCAAGGAGATAAGGAAAAAAGACTGAGGTGACAAGATCCATAGAATATATAATACCCAGAAATTACAACAGGACCCATTTCCCTCCATGTTATTGGCCACTACAAGTCTACCTCACAACGACATACATAGCGGTGTTATGCAGTCTTGGTCGCATTTTGCGCCAGCGTTTTAGTGGCGTTATGTGGTGCCAAAGTTGTGCCACTCTAATCCCCAATCGTGCTAAATTCTTATCCACTTGTAACAAGATCTGGCAACCGCATCATTAAAATAGACATCAAGTCACGTCAGTCAAGTTACCTGCAGTGGACAATAATAGGACCTGAATCTGGTCCGCTGTGGGCTGCAGACTTTTGAACGAAATCCAGCACGGGCAAGGAATAGTCGGGCACTCCATGGTCCGGCCACTCTGTGTAATGGTAGTGGTACACGGTCCTTTCACTGGTCCCCTTCATCGAATGCCTCTGTTAGAATGAATAAACAATGGGAATAAACTTACAGGGTGTTAGCTTAACGTGACATACGACAATAGAAGCCATAAAACGGTAAGTTAACTTATTAGAATAAGCCCTTCGACAAAAAAAACAAACAACCCATAGAGGCACCAGCAATGCTTCAGTTCCGTCAAAGATAGATAAGATATCAAAGGAAAAAAATAAATAAGAAAGAAAGATAGTGAAACTTCCTGAAACAAGCTAAAGATGACGTCAATTTACAAAGTTGTTACTTGTCACATATTTCTTATCTTTACTTCATTTATGAACATGAGCAATCTGAATTATTTCTGACAAAGTCAACAAGAGTAGTTTTGATCAATAGATTATCAATTAATTGCCATTTTCATTTTTGTTAGAAGGTATTCAGTTTTATCAGTAGCGCTGTGAATTGGCTGCTAGGCTTGAGATTACGAAGTGCATTGTGATTGGCACCGCTAAACCTAATGTTGAGTCCTTGGGAAAGACTCTTTACATAACTTTTCCTCCCTTGACTCAAATGTGAAAGAATAACCAGCAGCAGCTGAAGTTATTGTTAGGATGTTGGTTAACTGCATGGTCACAAGGGCCAAAAATCACTGTCAATCATTATGATCAAATTTCAAGGTACTTTGGAATAGTGCAAGATTCATTTCATGTACTTGCATTGAACAAGTTTTCAATAAAATTGAAGAATAATAAATTCAATACTAAGTCAATCAGAGTAAAATAAAATAATTCCATGTTGTGGAAAAAAATAAAAAATAGAAGGAATGCAAATAGTAATTGCTCTCAAAGCTGTCTTTCATGCTCATTGTCTCATTGTCTGTTCTCCTTTAAGACATGGGAGTGGTTCATGAAACAAACATTCGATGATACAAAATTATGTGGTCAAAATATTGAATTTCTTTCATTTAAAAACCTGACACAGAAAGGAACTATAGGTTTTATCACAGAAAGCTGAAAACTCAAAACCTGTGATAACTTTCAGGGTCAGCGGTCAGGTTTAAAAATGAGACAAATTAACAATTTCATAAAAAAACAACTTTGTACCAACAAATGTTTATTTCAAACATTTTTTTAAAGGGATTAGATTAGATCAAAAGAGATACCTCTCTCATCAAATTAAACAAAACATAAAAAAATAAAAAAAAAACCCAAAAAAATCTGAACCCTCTTTGATCTCCTTCCCCCTTCCCTCCCCCCATCAACTTTAATTCACATCTTACGCATGAGGATGAAGTTGGAAGCAACAAATCATATAGAGCACTGAACTGCGCATGCATCATGGAACAAGCATCGTAAAATCGCATGAGAGCACATTCAAGGATTACAATGGCCAGACGAATTGAGTACACGAAAACTTACTGAGAGGAACATTTAAAAAAAAAAAACTGCATTCAAAATGCTGTCTTTTTTTTGTTTGTAAATAATTGGAATAATTTTTTAATGCACTCAATCTCAAATTAATATAGTAACATCTTTTGATGTGAAAGCCAATAAAAAAAAGAAATAAAAAAAGAAATAAAAAAAGATTAACATTGACCATTCTCATTGTCATGCCAAGCCCTGTGTGTGTGTGTATTCCTTTAAAACTGGACAAATGAAACAGGAAGCAAAATAATTATTTCTTTTTCTTTTTTCATGTGCGATACCACCACAGTACACTTTCCCAGCTATCTTATTTTTGCAAAGTTTAAGGGCATACATGCTTGCAATACTCGCACACATACACTAACACACACATACAAATGATGAAAATAAATTTAATCATTTGAAAGTAAATAGTAAAATAGAACCCCTAAACCTACTGACAACCCCCTACCACCTCCCCCCCCCCCAAAAAAAAAATAATAAAAAAATAAAATAAAAGGGGTCCACAAATGAAATCAAAAATAGTTTGTGTGAAATCTTTTAATTTCAACAGATTTTGCAAGGTTCCCAAGTTTTACAAGCTATTCTGATTTAAAAAATACTAAATTTGATTTTACCTTTAAAAAACACAATAACAAAATATAACTGACAGAATTGCATTCTTGGGCCTTTCAAAATTAGACTTCAAAAACAATGAATCTTCATCTAACTTCTACCTGCTCAAAAAAAATCTTTTAAAAAATTAATCACACCACCCCTCCCAAAAAAACAAACCAACCCAACAACCCCCCACCCCAAAAAAACACAAAAAAATCAAACAAACCACACCTTAACAAAAATACAAACAAAAACAAAAACCAACAACACAACCGACAACGCCAATCAAAAACAAGGTAGCATAAAGGAGTAAATCAGACCAGATACAATAATTCAAGTCAAAATCAAATGGCAACGAAATAAAACAAACCAACATAGCCGGTGCCACCAAGAAGCGTTTCGTGATAAAACTGAAGTCATGCATACCTTTTTTACCTTCAAATTCTTGAGAGTAAAGATGCGGACAGTATAATGGGCGCGGGGTACCGTATTGGTCAGCTTGACTTGGATGTTGCCGTATGTATCACCACCGTCATTCGGCCAGTACTGGTCACATTTTCTCTGAAGAAACAAATTTTAAATAAATATTTACTTCGAAATACGAAAATGTTTTAAAATGGCTTTTAGTGGGAAATTAAATGGATCGTAATTACTTCAGATATATTATAAAGGGACAGTCACTGTAATAAATGTAATCGGCCCAGGTTCCCACAATTCAACCCATTTTAACCTTTAACCCCATTAAACAAATATACAGTCCTGCCAAAAGTAAACTGTCGAAACATGAGAAATTTGCCACCCTGGCGGAAGCACTGGATTTTTTTCTCTCAAGACCTTGGGTTATTCAGGTCTACTCTCAGAATAATTCCTACAGACAAATTTCCCACTGGGGTGAAATAAAGGGAATTTGTTATTCTTATACATCGTATTATTCCTTATTGATTATATACCTGGGAATTGTCACAAACTGGAAACATTTCAAGCAACAGAAACCAATGTCCTGTAAAGATTGTTTAAAAACCACCAAAAAAACAAAACCTTTATTTGTTATCGAGTCCCCTTTATACAGCAAAAAAAGCAGTGTAGGGGCCAGCCATATGTCGAGCTCTGAAGGGTGCAAACGACAAATGGAAGTAAATCCAAATGTCAATGAAGACTTACACCACTCATCACCTGACACATGGCTAGAAAGACTCTGCATCAGGAATTAAAGACGAGCAGGTGATGAGCCCACTGCGTTGTGCTCATTGATGATGTATTTTCATCTATTGTCTGCAATTTGAAAAGGACATGCGGAAGAAATGACGCTGTGGGTATTTGGTTTGAAAGATAATCATAATCGTAAAGGGGAAAGTAATGTAAATGTACCTTTAGTAATAATGGAGACGTGCTGAAGCTATGCAGACTTGGGGTAAACATCGGAGTTTGTAAATAATATGAAGCTCATCACCTGCTCGTCTTTAATTTCTGATGCAGAGTCTTTCTAGCCATGTATTAGGTGATGAGTTGTGTTAGTTCTCCTTGTCATTTGGATTTAGTTCCATTTGTCATGTACACCCTTCAGAGCTTGACACATGGCTGGCCTAGACACTGCTTTTTGCGGTATGAACGGGATTCGATAAACAACATGTAGGTTCAATGATTGACAGCACACAATTTGTTTTGTTTGTTTGTTTGTTTGTTTGTTTGTGTGTTAGCTTGTAAATTTGTGCTGTCAATCATTGAAGCTATTGACAAACTCTGATTTTTACTCAAGGACAATGGCGGTGCTTTGATGAACAACAATAAGAATATGTGCGTCTTCAATAGCTGGGCAATGTAGTCTTAACACCATCTTTGACGTCATCGTGTGACGTAGGTAACCTAGTGATTAAGCTAATCGACTCCATATTGTATTAAATCGTGACGTCACTGTTACTATAATTAGATGCATATTATAAACATCTTATCTATTGACGTAAGGTTCGTTATTAGGTTCGTTATTAGGTTCGTTATTAGGTTCGTTATTAGGTTCGTTATTAGGTTCGTTATTAGGTTCGTTATTAGGTT
>JARFNW010040411.1:565-14314 GCA_031763155.1 Dirona albolineata | reverse complement strand
GGGGACATGAAAAATGGCATCTGGGCAGCATTTCACCACAGCACCAGCACCGACGATGCCCCAAAACACCACTTCTGTTTATAGAATAGATGACTGACTAACGACAGATTCCAAATTGTCTAATCGATCATAATAGTCGTAGGCTATTTGTTTCTATTTATTGCATGTGTACATACATTGTTTTTTGTTCACATTACAGCATAGGAATGTCGTGTTGACATCACACAGGCTTTTGGGTTATGGCCAGGAGGCATCACTGCGTTATGTCCGTATGCTTGCTTACAATTCTTTCGTTCTTGTTTCTATATATGATTTTCGAATTATGTGACATCCTTAGTTACATTTATGTTTCTCTGTTCACCACAGGCAGCGTCAGAAAGACAAGGTCACGCTTGCTAGACCACCACAGACAAGAGGAGACGCAAAGATGCTGGCAGAGAAGCGGGAAAAGAACAAGCTTGCCCAGCGCAAAAGGAGGGCAACAATGTCTTCCCAAAAGAAGAGGAGGGAGCGTGAGCGAAACCTCACGTACGTGAACAAAAGACGGTCCGAGACTACAACAGTTGCTCCTCTGTCAGTGACACCCCCGAGACATCCAAGTCGAACCTCTGTGTGGCGCATACGGCAGCAGCTCAGTAAGAAAGGCAACTTCGCCATCACGTTAAAAAACCTTGTCAGGTCGGCCATGAAGAGGGACCGAACGAAGTTGGAAGAGGGAGGAGTCAGCTACTGTTCGCCCTCCAAAAGGCAACCTCCCTTCACTGTCGCCTCAGACATCCAAACCGCCCTGAAAAAAAAGAGGGACAAAGGCAGCCTGGCTGTCAAGAGACTTTTTGCGGGGAAGGAGGCTTCACCTCTGTATGTGCCTCGCAAAGAAAAGGACAATGGGGCAGCCAGGGAGTATTTCATGCAGCACTCCCTACATATTCCGGGAAAACGTGGGTGCACAATGACAGGCTCGAGAAAGGTCCTTGACAGGTCAATCTGTCAACTATACGGAGATTTCACCAAAGACAATGGCCATTTAATATCCAAGGCCACTTTTTTCAGGAAGCGGCCACGGCATGTGCTGTCCTTTGCCAAGACTCCCTTCAGGCAGTGTCTGTGCGAGATCTGCTTAAATCCGATGCTGCTGATGGGAGTGCTTGGCAAGTACTGTGAGAGGGAGATCCCCACATTGCGGGATCTCATTGGTTTGACAATTTGTGGAGAGCGTGGTGAGTGTCTGCGGCGTGAATGTGGTGAATGTGGAGTGTCTGGTGTAGATGATTTGCTGTTGAATGTTGATGTTCATAAACTTGTACAGTGGCAGAGGTGGGAGAAAGTGTCTAGTTCCAAAAATGGTTGTTCGAGGCTAGATATTGTAAAAAAGTCTGGTTCTCTTTTACAGTTGTGCAGGCAGATGAAGGAGGACCTTGTCAAGTTGCCTCTTCATGATTTCATCCACCGATGGCAGAGTTCACAGTACAGAACTCTTGTGTCAAACGTTCCAGGTGACTGGGCTGTGCTGACAATGGATTTTGCGGAGAATTACCTTTGTCGGCAGCAGGATCAGCCCCAGGCAGCCTATTTTGGTTACTCGCAGGTCACTGTGCATCCGTGTGTATTGTACTACAAATGCGCTTGTGGCTTGCGGGTGACTGAAAACTGGACATTCGTGTCGGACGTTTTGACACATAGTTCATCTATGGTGGATGTCATCATGAAGAGGGTTGTTGACCGCGTCTGTGAGCTCACTTCCATCTCTAAGCTTGTCATTTTTAGTGATGGCTGTGGTTCACAGTATAAGTCGAAACTGCCATTTTTTTACCTGTCCAGATTTTCCAGTTGTCGTCTTGAAGTTGAAAGGTGCTTTTTTGGTGCGCGGCATGGCAAGAATCCCTGTGACGCACTGGGTGGCTTGTTGAAGCAAGCAGCCACCCGTGCAGTGCAGAATCGCCAGTTTATAATTCAAAATGCCACTGACTTGCTTCATTTTGCCAAGGAGAAACTCGAGATGGATGCGCTTGGTTGTGATAATGACAAATCTTGCCATTTGTCTCGTCGGTACTTCCTTCTTGAGCAAAGTGAAATTTTTCTGAAGTCCTCATCTTCACTCAACACTGTTGTTGGAACTCGTGATATTCACAGTATCCGTCCTACTGTTGAGGGTCTTCTGTCCAGGAACTTGTCTTGCTTTTGTCCGTCCTGTGTTCATTCTAATTACACCTCATGTTTCAATAGACAGTTTGTTCACATTTGGCAAAACATCACTGTTCAGAAGAAAAAATCTTCTCTCCCCTCTCAGAGTTCTTTTCTTAATGATGCCTTTGTCGAGGATGAAAATGTTGGTCCTCCCTTTGATGATTCTTTGTGTCAAATTTCACTGAATGATGCCTTTGTTCAAGATGTATCTGTTGCCACTGAGGTTGATGATAATAATATATTTGCTTCTGTGTCTGTTAGTGATGATTCTTTTTGTCAGAGTTCAACAATGAGAGATGGCTTCTTTTCAGATACACTTTGCTTATTTTCTAAATGTGATTCATTTTCGAAACTTGCAGAGATTGTAGATTCTGTTGTCCCTTTGCTTGATTCATTTCCTATTCCTGATCTTGTATTTAGAAGTATTTTTGAATGTTCTGGTTCTGTTGACTCTTCTGCTTTGAAATTACGTCCTGACAGTTTGCCTCATCTCCATCCATTCTCAGTGATGGCAGATGGTAATTGTATGCCTCGTTCCCTCAGTGTGTTGGTCTTTGCCACTCAGGACAAACATGTTGAGGTTCGAGTTCGTCTCATCATTGAAATGGTTGCCAATAGGGCCAGGTATATTTCTCCTGATTCCAATAATCTTGAAATGCTTTCTTTTCTTTCAGATCATTATTCCAATGATCTTGATCTAACCTATCGATCTGAAGTCCTTGATATGTGTCGTCTTGGGACCTATATGGGTATGTGGCAATTAAAGGCCGCCTCTAATGTCTTCTCTGTGAAGATTCTATCTATTTATCCAACCTTGGGTCAACGGTGCTTGAGGAAGTTTTTCAATACTTGTGTAACTCCTGATTGTCCTCATGATGCGGTTCATTGTTTTATTATATTTTGGTCTTCCCTTAGGGATGATATGCCTGAGGCATATTGGGTTGCAAATCATGTTGTACCCATGATGCCTCTTGTTCCCCGCGTTGAAATTGATGTTTAATGGTATTATATTATATGAGTACACTGTCAGTTTTAATATCTTTATTTCATAGGGCTTGCATTTTGAATTTGCATGAATGCTTTCGTTTTGATTTTCGTGAGTTGTAAACTAATGATAATTCATTTTCATCCCATTAGGGAAATTCTTTTTATAAATAACACAGACCATTGTTGTGGGTTAGTTGAATTTAAATTGTCTCGCCCCTTGTTCTAATAGAAAGGAATCTATTGCTACCTACATATCTTTTAATCTGGCTGTTTAGGGGGTGTCACTCATAATTAAGGAAATGTGCATTCATTAGAAAATGAAATCCAACATTCTAACATGTGCAATGCTACTTTATAATTTCATCATTCTATGAAATTTTCACCACGTCTTTATGCATACAATTGATGTTAAATGTTATTATATGAGTACACTGTCTAATTTTTTTAAAATTTCATGTGGCTTGCATTTTTCATTCTATGAAATTTTCACCACATCCTTATGCATAAAATTGCCTCCTCATGTGATGCATCATGTTTAAATTTAAGTATGGTAAGGGTAGACCCTATTGTAATTTACAATTCATACTTGTGCTACACTAATTTGTTGTTTGACCTATGAAACCTTATACCATACCGTAACCATGTTAAGATAAATGAAATTGTTATTGAATTATATAATATGTAAATAAATTGATTTGTGTGTTTACATTATGGCTTGTCTTTTTGCTTAGACTTAGAAATATGTTTTTGAGGACTTTCTATGTCTGGAATCACAGATCATGTTAGCAGAGACTAGGAAATAAGAGATCACAAACCTTCCTTTCCTATCCATTTCCTTATATAGCACAAGATCACAAACCATGAATTAAAATAGTTTCATGGCAATCTTCTCTATCTCCCCCCCCCCCCCCCCTAAAGGAAAAAACCATAAAAACTTGTGCTATGCTGACAAGGTCTATGCATTGATCTGACCTATAATGTGTTGTGCTAACTTATATACAATGTTACACGCATCTTAATATATTGTTATAACAGTAACATTTCATTTGCATGGACTGGTAATCATGGCAGTTTTCAGCAAAAGTAGATTCTCACAGATTACTTCAGCTGTGAGTGTGAGCTTATGCCCACTGTCTTCACATACTATTCTACTGTGTGGGCTATTCCCAACTACTGAAATTAGCTACATGGTTACTGATTTTATGATGACATACATGTATGTCATGAGTAAAGTCATAACGTCAGTTACTGATTGACACCTCATTTCATGCTATAGACCAGTGTTCATTGCATTGTTATATATTTTAAGTCGCGACTTGCAGGCTTACGTTTGCACAATTGTTCATGGCCTCGATCTGTTCTTTCAAGCCGGTGACGAAAACATTTAGGGTAGCTCTGGTCACTGACGTTATGATGACATAACATTAAATGTGGTGACTCAATGAAAATCGATGCTTTCGTATGAATGCATGTTTAAAATCAAAGTTTATCTACCAAACTTGTATATTTTACATATCACACCATCACTTTAGGTATAATTCAAAGCTTTTGGGGCTAACTTGTATGTCACTGGTAACGTCAGTGACTGCCTCCCTTGGCAAGTTCTGGGGCTTATATCATGTAAATGACTGCTGAAACTATCTTCTACATATTCAATTAGGCATCGGTAGTGTATGAGGCAGCTTGGCATGGGTCAGTTGTGCTCTTATGTTGTATTTAAAAAATCGGTAGTCTTGCAACAAAATGAGGACGACCTTTTGAGAATGGTTCATTTATAGGAAAATGATTGACATTTTCGGCATCTGGATCACATAAAAAAATAAAAATCTTTTTTTTGTGCATGAGCAAAAAAATAATCTTATTTTTTGTGCATGAGCAAAATTAAACGAAAGCATCCAAAATTAAATTGCAATAATAAATGTGATTTTGACCGTCTTTAGGTGAAGGAGACCAAAATCGGGGCGGGGTTGTTTTAGGGCCGAAGACCCGGATCTGGGTCTGACACTTGACACTTCAATACGATGTGATGGCTGGGCCAATTTTGACCGTATTACTAACGTGGGCTGATAGCACAGCACAAAAAGATATAAGTTTATATCTGGCATGCTTGTTTTATCACATTTAAGTTTTAAGTGATCTCAGATGCTCTGCAGCCTAGCTACACATGTATATAAAGCAAAAGAACAACAACAAAAATGCCTTCATATAAAACTCCAATTTTATTGCTTTAATTTCAGATGTTTGGACTGCTTATAAAAGAGTTTTAACCTGAGAGATAGGCCATGCGTTGTCACTGACATGAATGAAGCCAGGTTGATCTTTGGAGACAAGTCTTATAAACAACTGGCCTGATCACGAAGGGGAGATACAGCAACGTGGAAGAAACAGAGTTACTGGGCGAAATGGCTAGTGACTATGACCAAGACTACGCCATCAATTCCGACAGTTATCGAGGTCATGTGGAAAACAAGCCTCTCCTCAATCAATCAAAGGCACCTAAAGACAGGTAACCAAATAATTGTCCAAACTATATTGTGGGGGACCACGTCTTCAACCCTAATAGTAATATCAGGCATGTGCACCAAAAAAGCAATTGTCAAAAATCATGTTATCATTTGTCCTGACATATATTTGAATTTGGGCCGTAATGAAGTTAAAGACAATTGTCAGAATCATTAAAATGTGCTTGACAACTGTTTCCAAAATGTGGGGCTTTTGGGGGCAAAAAAACAATTATCATGATTCTGCCAAATCATAGCAGATGCAGTCTGGCCAGAATACTGCTTTCTTTGTGCACACATTTGTTACTGTCAGACATATCAGTTTGTTTTGAAGGGACGAAATTTCTCAATTTAGTCCATAACGTATTGTATGCGGCATGATGACTGTTTGAATACGTCCATGTTTTCACAAGTTTAGGCCTAGAAATATGGGCTCATTATTGAGATGTGTTTGAGTTTGCGCTGGTTGGCTGCCATATATCAATGCCCTGTGTATTCATTCACCAAATACACACATCCACCCGCCAACTATATGCCAGAATTGGATTGTTTGACATAACAGTACAGATACAGATCTGTTCAAATAAATTGCAATGTGCGAGATGTAATTCCCTCTCTCTATCGAGAGTTAGACGAAGAGGTATGTAATATGGTAACAGGCAATTAAAGGATTTTTATCAAATAGCTTATTTTGATAGCTCTGTAAGCAAATATTTTTTATTTTTTGCTGTCATTCACTACTATAAGAATTATGTCTTTCACAAACAATATCAAACCAATAATATTAACAATTTCCCATCAAGAACCCTGGGTTTGCTGGAAACAAAGACAGTGGGCCAAGGTCCCAACATTGCGTTCTCATTTATTTCTCTCGTTTCAATTCCCTTTTTAAAGATGAGAGTTTATAGTCCTTTATTTCTGTACCAGACCAGGCTCACAGACTTAATATTACTCATCCCTCAGCAGACTTTGTAATTCCAAGTCCTTCTCCACTCCATGTGGAGCATGTAATATATAGAGCAGCCTGTTAGGTGCATCATGCTAGCGTTCTGACAGATACACTCTCTGCCTGAAGCCAGGTGCTCATTCATATGAGGAAGATCATAAAAAGAGTCTTTCTCACTGGAACTGCCTTGTTTCAAGCTCAGGACTTCATGATCTCTAGTCGAGCAACCTGACCAATGGGTCACTTATGCCAGTCCCCTTGTTAAAGAAAAAGGTTTAGCATTATAACGTCTGCAATTGTATCATTCAGCGTATAGCATTAACATATTGGAGTGCTGCAATGATTGATGACGCTTGATTATTTAGTCTTTTTTTTGTGTTTTTTTGTTATCATACCTTAAAGACAAAGTTGTCTTGTGGATAGAATATAGTCAATATTTATCTTGTTGGTTGTATTTTTCAATATATACTGAGTAAAACAATGCTCAAATATAGGGTCTTTCCTATTAGACTTAGGGGCAATAGTGAATAAAGAATGTCGTAATTTCTTATCAGTATTTCCCGAACAGCTAGATCAGGTTGTGGGGGAAAATCTAATCACTACCTTGTATTGCTGATTATTTTTTTTGTACAGTCATATTTTATTGCCTCTCACAGACGATATGTCGTTTTCTTCATCTTCGGGTTTCTGGGTCTGGCTTCCTTGCTACCATGGAATTTCTTCATCACCGCTAAAAAGGTAAGACCTTGGTATGATTAGAATTGTAAAAGCATTATGCATAGATGTTGTATGCCCTGTTATTTTGTGACTTTTTATGATTCGATTTTCATTATAAATCACAAGACCGTTTTCACTGATAGTCACCATCCATCCATTAGCTCCCCAAATCAAAACATCACACCATTTAAAAGACCAATGTAATAAGGAAAGATTTAAAAGGTCCTTTTTACCATTATCCATGAAATTGTTATTAACTTCATCATTTGATATGAGGACATTATTCTCCATGTAATTGTATAGCTCGCTATGAAATTGTTATCGTTTATTTATGTAAACATGACTTTAAATATATATACATTTCTCAGTTTGATAAAACTATCTTTAAGTATGAAATGACTGTGTGAAAGGATGAAACCAGAGTGAATGGAAGTCTGAGCATCGAGAGGAAATGTTTTGTATACAAATTATGTAACACCATGAAAATGTGCCATTTTTTTGACAATAAAGATGTATCTTATCTTCTACCATACCCGTCATTGTCATTCTAATTCCTGTGTCCAATATTCAGTACTTTGACTACAAGTTCCGCAATACCAGCCTGCCCAGCAACGTGTCGTACGATGACCCAGACCATGCTACCCGAGACCAGGTCCAGTTTGAGAGTTACCTGTCCATCGTGGCCAACGGGTGCAATCTACTCTTTTCTATGCTCACCGTCACAATAGTCAAAGCGTGAGTTGCTGCATGTTGTGTTTCTAAATAAGGAATGAAATGAATTAATTGATTTTATAATACAGAAATGCCACTTGTCATGAAATTTCCTGAATTTGGGAAATTAGAAAATCAAATTAAATTACTTAACATACATATGTTTGAATCAACTGGTTTTAATTTTGATTTATTCAAGAAAAATGTGAGAGAATTCTGTCGGAATCTGATTGGGAAAAGATCAAGTTAAAACTGGATGTAATGCGATGTAAAATTCATTACTTTAAAAAAGTTAAATGTTGGTCCGTTGTGAAAAGGCGCTTAATAGAGCTGTAAATGGGACTTGGTAAGCAAACCAAGAGCCAACTACAGATAGTGAAACAAAAGTATACATAGGTGCTCTATGATCCTTAGCTGAAAGTATAGAATGGGAGGTAGATTAAGGTTCAACATAACTAAGTTGGCAACTCTGCTCTATGGTTAACATCATATCTTTTGTCTAACAGCGTCCAGGTGAAAAAACGTATTGTCCTCTCATCCCTATGCATCCTCGTAATTTTTGTCGCTACCACTGTCATGATCAAAGTCAACACAGACTCGTGTAAGTTGTACCTTTGTGTCATTTTGGTTTGGGCATCCTTCATTGCATACATTATGACTTACAATTGACAATTTGACTTAAAACTTATATTATGACTTGCAACTTACATTATGACTTACAACTGTCATGATGTACAACTTACGTTATTATGACTTACTTACATTATGATTTACTTACATTATGATTTACTTACATTATGATTTACTTACATTATGATATACTTACATTATGATTTACAACTTGCATTATGAATGACATTTTGATGGTTTTGTATTTGCAAGTAAGTTTTAATCTGCAAGTGTTTTTAATGATACAATAGTTGCTCGTTTGGCATTATGTTTTTTATGTTACTACATTTGATTTTTGATTTTTGTTTCATATGCTTATGTAATGTGGTTTCAATTGTTCTTTGCATGGTAAGAGCAATTGAAATATCATATATTATTATTTTTATTGTTATGTCTATAAAGCAATTAAATTTTTTTTTAAAGATAATTTTGATTTTTGTTGATGCAAAACTATTTTTATTTTCAAATTCCATCTTTAGGGCAGGACAACTTCCTTATTTTTACCCTGACTCTGGCGGCTGTTATGAGTGGTGAGTTTTTCTTTCGTTTCCCTTACTGCTTTCAAATTATCCCCAAAAATAGGACTCTAGTGAAGAAGATATCCGTTTTCTCTCTCTATATATATATGTATATGTATTTTTTTATCATGGCAGTAGATGTTTTTCTATTTTTCATGTAAGGCAGGGCAGGTTCAGTCATTAAATGTATTATTGGTCATGGTCATGATTATGATATAAGTTTGTTATCTTTGTTATTTCCAGGTGCTCAGTCTGTCCTCACGGGGTCTGTGCTCGGTCTGAGCGCCATCTTCCCTTCCATCTACTCACAGTCTGCTATGATAGGACAGGTAAGGAACTGTCTTATCTATGCAATGCAAAATACCAAATACCCTGATAATGATACAACTTAAAGTGTAAAACGACTAACGGAACACACATCTGAAACCTAGACTACTTGTTTTCTCTTAAATTTTTTTGTTTGCTTTGTGTTTTGTATGTTTGTCAGCTCACAAAGGAGAAACCCGCAACATTTTTGTTATTGTTAGTAGTTTTTCACTCAAAGCTGTTCTCGTTTTTGTTTTTTTGTGCATTCTTAACCGTGTAAGTGCCTTGAGGTTAGTTTTACACAAAGTGAAAAAACCTGTTATACTTTGTTTGATAAACGTGTCATGCACGAATAGATTACATGATGCTTTAGACTACTTAGATATTTTATTTTGGTCCGATTATTAGTAAGGATACAATATTGATTAAGGATTACACATTCTTATTTTGAGCCCCAAAAAACCAACGCGTTTGCGTTTTGAAACATTTGACGTTTACACGGTTAGCGCCGGATACAAATGATATCTGTCTTTGTCTTATGTTCAATTGTTGCACCCCCCGTTTCCCTCTTTCCTCAGGCTGCTGGAGGAACATTTTCGTCAGTAGTCAGCATCCTGACCCATTGGACGGGGGGTGATGCCACCTCTAGTGCCTTTGTTTATTTCCTCATCGCAATCGCAGTCACCATCCTGGCCATCCTGGCCTATATTTTATTGCATTTTGTGGTAAGTATCATCGGGACCAATTGATGATGACGAAATCAATAACAAAGTAGATTCTGCAGATTTTTCCGTATTTGCGTCTTCTTTTCTTTTTTCTTTTTTTCACAAGCAGATAACCAATTAATATACATGTGTAATGTGGATAGACTGTGTTATAGGTATAAGAAGACTTGTTCATGATTTGATGTGATGTTTATATAAACAGACTATGTAACAAAATGTAATTTCCTTTCTCGACTAATAAAGTTATTAATATCCTATCTTATTCGCGAGGAAGCAATATAAATATACATTTATATAGCGTTTATACACGATCATCTCGTTTTTCAGTAGCACATTTGCCCCAGATAAGCACAGAGGTACAATGTCAACCTGTCTTGTAGATGGTCTGTCAGATTGTGTTCATAGGCAGGTGATTGTCTGTCACATATTATGAAAATTTTTGAGGAGGACAAGTCACTCGCCTTTGGTTCGAGAGGTCGTTGGTTCAAATCCCTATGGAAGCACTGTTTTTTCCCCCTCAAGACCTTAATCCCACTTTGCGGCGCTGCACTGCGGCTGACGCCTGGGCTGTTTCCTCGGAATAGACCCTAAAGACAAATTTCCCAATGAGATGAATAAATGGAAATTTAAAAAAAAAATTTTTAATTTTTAAAAATGAAAATTGTTGATTTTCTAAACACATGTTCCCAAGTTTTACCATCACTAACTGCAGTGTTATCAGACCAGCATCCATATTCCCTACGTCAACTGTTAGCACACCTTGGTACAGTCTTACTCTGATGTCAATCAACATTCAATTGTATGCAAAATATGACGTAATTATAGTGATTCGCCGTATGCTCAAGTACTTGACCACTTAACGTAATGTCTGTTAATATGGCCCCAGCTTTGGTCTTCGTCATTTCCCACTGTTTTATGTCTTATTCTTTCTTTTCGTCCTCAGAAATTTTCCAAGCACTACATGATATCTAAAGGTAGGCGTGTCCATTGTCAGTAATGGGGATTTGATCCATATTGTTATATGGTCCTTTGGTCTGTCTTCAGATCTGTATTCATTTTTTTTTTCACTTCACATTTTCTTTCATTCAAATTTTTTCCCATTTCATTTAGATTTATTGCCCAAATGATATGAAGACAAAGTCTGAATTAAAATACATTCTATTTTAAGTACAATGAAATAAAATGCATCGAGCATTTTTAATTGCTAATGTGCTCTATAAATGCTGTGTTTTATTATGAAAGTGGGTTTATTCTTTTTCATTTGTGTCTTACAGAATCATTATATAGCTGTTTGTGCAATAAAAAGTTGATGGGGTATTTCCAATGTAAATTATAATTTCTTAAAATTAAGAGTAAATGGATGAAGAGTTTCTTCTTTCGAGGGGAAGGCTGTTCCACAATTTGTGCTGTTGTGTGAAAATGCTCTGTCATCAAGTTTCGTCTTCATTGATGGGTTTGTAAGAGTAGCTTCTTGTTAGATCGTAGAGAGGGGTGTAGGTGGTAGTCAAACATCAACAAGTGTCATTCCATTTAGCCTGATAAATCGACACTGCAGTCTTATGCTTGGGCTATATCAGGTTTCATTTCTAAATATTCCCTCATGACAATGCCCCTGTGGAAAAAAATAATGGTAACTCATATATACACACATATATATATAGATGTATATTTGTTGCAGAAAAATCTTTACAAGACTTGTCTAGCGATGGTCATTCATCTGACACAGGCCAGAGTAAATGGTTGTACTTTTGGAACGTATTCAAAAAGGTGAGAGCTGAACAGTCATGATGGTGGTCTGTCGTCCTGTATTTGTTCAGACATACAGCCCACAAAAACATCTTGACCTCACTTTCCTTTTTTCTGTTAAATTTAGAGATGTTCATACTAATAAAGTATATCTTATCTTATCTTTCTTAGAGGAAATTGGTTGAAATTGGTAGATTTGATAGCAATGATAATAAAGATAGTAGTATAAGAAACAGCAGCAGCCAATTCATTTATGGAGTTATGGGTCATGTATTATATATAAAAGCTTATGTTTTCCTCAGTGAGTGATGAGAAAAATTTAAGCTAATGTGCTTTGTTTTTTTGCTGTGATATGAGATGAGACAAGATATACTTTATTAATCCCAAGGAGGAATTACATAAGTTGATATTGACATTACATTATGTTTCATTATATTGACATTATACAAGGTGTGCCATAAAAAGGGGTACGATTTCATGTCTTAATAATTTCTCAACTGCTTCAGCCATCAACAAGTGCAATGTATCATTTTAAAGAAGAAAGTTTAGATTTTTTTTGTACATATCTAATTTTTTATGTATATTCCACCCATTAACCGCTGTTTTTGCTAACTTTTTATGTGGACAGGAATAGCTTTAACTCTCCAGATGTTTCTCTTTGCGTCAGCCAGAGTTTGTTGTGGTGGACTGCTGAATACCCTTCCTTTTGTATAACCCCTTAAAAATAGTTACATGGATTTAAATCAGGACTGCACTAGGTGATCATGTAATCCGTGATCTTCTTGGATTCCAGGAAATCCATGGATATGTTCGCGATTTGTGCCATGGCTCCATCTTGCATGAAAATGAACTGCTTCATTATGTGTGCGTTTTTATGCTAGCTAGGTATGGTTAGAAACTTTCATATTCACACTTCAGTTTGGTGAAAAAATTATTAGAATTGGCAGATTAATAAAAATGGTGGCCGAACGAAATCGTACCGCTTTTTATGGGACACCCTGTATTATATTAATGTTAAAAGTTTTCCTGGTAGATATTTGACTTGCGAATAAAAATGTTGACTGGACGGTTTCACGAATACAGAGATTATTGTCAAAATTCGGCTTGTTTTGGCGTCACATGGAGTCGTGCTAATGGTTGAATGCTGACACTTTCTGCCATTTCCAAATCAAAGGCAATAATTGGGTGGCTCACGACAAGTCTCACCCTGTGGCTAAATTATGACATGACCGGCCCTACAAGTAGGGGGTGAGTGTCGGCACCAGCCTTGTATTTACTGCCTTTCATTTGGAATTGTCAGCCATCATCAATGCATTAATTACTCTTTGATTCCATCAACACCCAGTCTGTTTCCAAAGTCAAGTTGGAGCTCGGGATCTCAAATCTACTTAGTCTGAATGTCTGAATACACTCACACTCACATCTCCCTGTAGCCTCTTCCAGCTGTGTGGCAGTAGAAGTAACACGACCGTGATTTGACCATAATTTGACTCTTTGTGGCCTGTGGTGATGTGTTGTTTTATTTCTTCCATTCCAGATTTGGTTGCACTGCCTGAGTGTGGCCATTGTGTTCTTTGTCACCCTGTCCATTTTCCCGTCAGTGTGTTCGTTGATTCAACCCAAACATAAAGACGACTCAGAGTGGAGTAGTAAGGATTGATCTATCTATTCATTTATTAATATAATTGGGTTTGGTTTTTTTTTTTGGGGGGGGGGGGGTATAGGGGTTCAGTTTTTTT
>JARFNW010040300.1:0-14315 GCA_031763155.1 Dirona albolineata | reverse complement strand
AAGATCAATGGCGAGAGTTCGTCCGCACTTAACCTTACACCGAAAGGTAGAAAGGAAATGATAAAGAAAGAAAGAACCATTTATTGACTTATAGTACTCTTCGTCTTATTTTGTTGAGAAAGTATTATATCCGTGGCAGTTTTGTGATTATTTATATTTGTTGATTTTTATATTATAGTCTTGTATTATATCTCATTATGGTTCATGTTACAATGAAATGAACCACTCACATTCAACTAATAAGACCATTTGTAACATTCATTATCCTATTTGTAACAGAATATGCATTAATTTTTTTTTAAAAGATAAAAAAGAATGTAGAAAAAACATTTGTGTGAAACCCTGTAATTTGAAAAAAAGACTGTATGAGATTACTTATTATGACCTGTGTGATACCGTTTGTATGGGTTCATACCATTAAAAATCACATTTTAGGTAAGCTTACAGCAAAACTTGCTTTTTTTAGTTAAATATCTTATAGGTAGGGAACTGGAATTGTGTGCACCACTCCAAGCTGAACACCAGACAGGGTCAAACATAGTTCAGTGATGTTCAGAGGTAATTTAACCAAATGAAAGAGTATGTGTAAAGGATATTATGTGGTGGGTTATTTCATGTTCACAGCTGCCTTCCCAAAACAACAAAACATAGATAACTAGGAAATGTTCCCCTTGCCAAATAGTACTGGAATACAGTTTCCATGTGTTCTAACAGCACTACGATCCTAACCACATCACGTTGCCCTAGTAAACACATTAGATAAGCTCATAATATATCGCGGGCGTGATGGAACAGGGGCGTATCATATGATATGCCTTTGTGCCTCCTGTGAATATGTGAATTGTGCTGACCATAGGCATGTTGTGTTAAAATATCAAATTGATATTTTCATAAATAAAGTTTGCATTCAAATTTATAGTTTGGGCGTACCAAGAATTTTAAGCTTTTTTTCATTATATAACACAGGCGTATCATATGTTACGGCTCTTGACTGGGAAATGAGGGGCGTATCATTTGATACGCCTTTGTTCCATAACGATTTTTTGTCTTGCAAAGCCTTCGTTTTACAGGCACAACTCATGATACGCCTAAAGTCGCGGCGGTTATGATCATTTGCACTTAATTTTAATACTTTGAGACTTACTTTAATGGTAAAAAAATGCACAGAGACCTGAATGACTATTCAGGGAGTTTGTTCATAGTTCACCTTATCCAGCAACAGGTGGACAAATCTCTGAGATGATAAGGCGTGTGCGAAAGCGGCCTTGCCAGACAATAAATCTTTACGTTAACCGACGATCAAAGCGGGATGATAACAGAATGAACATGCATCCCATTAAACACCGGTCAAGCGTGCCGGTCACAAGTATTATCGGCAGTCTATGTGGGAGTTGTGCATCTAACAATGTGCGGCTGGTCATTCTTTTCTATATTCTTTGACACGAATCTACGAAATAATTCCTATCACTTGTGGGATGATCACCTGCTTGTCTGAATGTTTAGATCAAGAGGACTTTCAGTCATGTTGTGTGGTTGGGGTGATTACATATTTTATGACAGGTATCTTGTCTGTCTTGCATGGCTGAATATAGGGCTGACCCCAACACTGCTGTGCAGTATTAATGGGGTTTGATTAAACAAACACATTAATGTACTTTCCGATTTGAACCCTCCAGATCACGAATCAAACACGGCAAACATAGCTACATTAGGAACAAGGCGTCCTGTTGTGTCTTGTCTGCATGAAATAACTTTTATAATGTTATATATTACGCCATAAACGGATAATACAGTTACAGTTTAACTGAATATTCAAAGAACAAAAGGCGTAACATGATTATTTTATACAAGAATAGAGAGGGAACGGATGAGAAAGCAAAAGGTGTATCATATGTTACGCCCAGTGTTTGCCGATTTTTCAACAAACTAAAGGCGTATCATTAATTATGATGAAAATTTTAAACTTATTGAAATTATGATGGTACCTACCACCATGTCTTCGGTAATGACAAAAATAATGTGCTTGGAAAAAATCATGGTGTTATTTATGTCTAAAAATAACTAAATGAAACAGTTTTTTGGCTCTCCTGAAAAGTTGCGATTTTATGAATTGCCCCCGTTCCATCACACCCGCGAATGCTTTATTCATCACAAGTGACCTTTTTCTGATCACAAATTTTAAACACACATGACCATTTTTTATGCTAATTTTGATTTTATAAGTGAGGTGGTTAAAAAGCAGCTTCAGGTAGGCATTGTGCATCTGCCCAAACAGTGATATAAAAAGTTAGTAGAATCTCACTCTCTTATGATGCCATTGTTCTCACTCGGATAGACCAAGCCAGATCGTTTTACTCCAACTGCTTCGCTCAGCCACTCAGCCCATGATGGACAATGTTGGGAGTGTCTGATTGACCAGATTGGTTTTAACCTTTAACAGTGCAAGGAAAGAAGTCAACTTGCTTGAAGTTAACTCTCGCATGAAGTCAACTCCAAGAGAGCGAGATAATAGAGGGGTTGATTTTGTTTTTAGTCACTGCATTGAATATATTGTGGTGTGCATGGCATGGGCCGGAGTCAGTGTTTGAGCGTGGCTGTACTGCGTGTGCAATTTGAGAGGGGGGTGGGGGTGCAATCAAGATCTATGGGACGGGTGGTAATGAAAATATAAAAGTATAAAGTCAGACACTTCTTACTTTTAATTTTATTTCTATATTATTATTATTATAAATTGTATCATCTATCTACTTTTGCGCCTTCAAACTTCAAACTCTAACTTCTATCTCCATCTATATCGATGAGATGCAAAAGGCATAGCTGCAAATGTTTACGTTACATAATTTCAAAGTGCGTTCTTGAATGATTCCAGTGATATAAATATATATAATGTCAATGTTGACAGTTGATGGTCTTATTTCAATTTCAGTAGTGATGTTCAACCCTAACTTTATAACTGGTTTATATAGGTCTACTGATTGTACTTGTACTAAACCCATTTGTCAACAATAATAATAATAATAATAATAATAATAATAATAATAATAATAATAATAATAATAATAATAAAAACAAAACAAAACCAAAATTAGTGGAATGGAATAATCCCAACTGCCACAACAGACTTTTGCGATGTAAAACTGGAGCATCAATTCTCAAGGGGTGTCTTCTCTTTTATAGTACTTAAATTCAAAATTGATATTGTCAATAAATGTACCTTCTATTTCAGCAGTGATATATGACTTCGTTCTGCAATAGGCTGGTTCCTTGGCGAGTTCCATTTCACCCATGGAGGCTGCCATCTTGGTATTTAACATTTAACAACCTACTCAATCATACTCCACACAAGAAGATTTATAGGTTTAGTCTAAATGGAAAAGAATACCCAAACCACATCTAATGGAAGATAAGTAATTAAAATAAAGTACTACTTATTTGATTACTCTAAATCTTCACTATAAATTATAAGGAAAAAATAAATAAATAGAAAAGAAACTTTTATGTTATATTGCATAAATAAGTGTTATCATAAAACGTTATGTTTTGACATTTAGACTATCCACACTGTAGTGAATGAAAACAATATGGTGGCAAAGTGAAGTCGAGCAGTATCTCGTTCGTTGTAAACGACTTTCTTCAGTTCATGAAATACTTCAAACGATTTGAATAATGTAAGTATAATTTACGTATGTTTTATATTAAGTGCAAGATGATTTCCATTTGTTTCATACACGAAACCAACTGATAATTGAAAGATGCCTAAACAAAATACACGTCTTAACATGTTATCATTTAAAAGTTAATGACAATGAAATGTTGTTGTTAAATGTTAGTCTGTAACTGTACTGTAAACTTACTTTGTTACTAGATATTACTATTACTAAAGTGAAGTCTATTCTATCTTGTAGTTGTGCATATTTCTGAGATCCTCCTTTATCAGATCAGAAGGAATCGACAGGGGTGTAGAGAACAGTTTGTTCACTTGGACATGAAGCTACCACAAACTACAGATCTCTTCGTCTTCTGAGTCTGAGCCATTGAATCTACAATTTGTGAAAATCTCTTTTAAGGGTTTCTGATAGTCTAGACCTAAACCTCATTTAAAAAATTTGTTGTGTTGTAAGTAAGTTTTAAGACACAAAGTTTAACAATCAAGCCCATGACTCATGACTTTGAAATTCTTGTTTGCTTGTTATCTGTTCCCTGTATGTAATACCATAATTAAACAGTGTAGGAACCAACTCTGAGTCTGGCCGAGGACAGTGTACAAGGCAGAAGGCATCGATGTGCTAACCCAGATACAAATGTATCCAGGTCAAGCACCCCACTAGTACACATGGCCTGACACACAGCTGGATAATCTATGGATCAAGATTTTTAAGGAAAGCAGGGGATCAGCCCACTGTGCCAATAAACCTTGTTTGGTACAAGAAGCAATACACTGTTAAATATTACTCATATCAGAACCAGACAACATGATATTGTATATTGTAGCCTCAGGTGTTCCCCACCAGCCATAGAAACTGTGGAAACTTTACCAAAATGCGCAGTTGCACAAAGTGGTGTGTTTGCCTTCATTCCACTTACTACTTAAGGTTGTCAAATTGTCATCCTTTCTGTCATCCATGACTTCCCTCTAGCTGCCTGCCACTGCATAAATTCTACAGGAACATAACATCATTACCGCAAAATTAGAACTGTTGTATATATATTATATATATAATGTATTTATTAAATTGTAGGCCATTTTTATCATGACACCCATTCAGTTGAGTTAGGCTTTTCTATGGATTGTCGAAAACTATTTTTATAAAATCTAGAGATGAAATTGAAATCAACTTGTAACTTTTTTTCATCATCGTGGGTCATAGTAAGATCAGTATACAGTTGTATTGTGGGGAATGGTAGAAAAAAAATTGCTTTCAATCCAAAAGCAGACATAGAAGATTAGGTACGGTATCTTGCTTTAGTTTCCATGTTTCATTGAACAATATCTCTATCATCTTTGCGGCGAGTGAATTTACAGGCTTGATGCACTGCATATTATTATTATGCTTACAAGGTACTAAAACCGGGATAGATGAAAGCTTCAAATTCAAATCTTTTTTCATTCTTTGTCAATTTCAGATGGCTGAGGTGCATGTGATTGGCCAAATTATTGGGGCATCTGGATTTCCAGATCACAGTCTTTTCTGTAAATGGGGAGTTCACACAGGTCAGTATCACATAGATGTATCTTCATTGTTGTCGTTTATAGCCTAATAATGTTTTTGGATTTGGACATTAGCCTTGTATAGACATTAACTTAAAAGTAAAAAAAGTTCTGAAACAGTTTTCGCAGTTCTGGTTATCCTGTGTGACAAATTACAACTATTTTTGTTTAAGGCGATGAGCGGGATGTTTGAACATAATTATAGGGGGAAAATAGGAGTTAACTTAATATGCACTTCATAGTAATGGGGTTTTTTTTAAAATATCTAAAAATATTTTCACATTATTTGTCAGTGCCAGCCTACTAAATGTGATGCAATACTGACATTTTACTCAGTTGTAGCATATATAGCAATAATTTAGTAATGCCATCATATCATCAAATGATGGGTCAATCTTTCTTAGGAAGTTTGATATAATTTTATTAACAATTTCATAATGTTAGTGACAGGAAAACTATAACATAAGAAACATTTGTTCTGATATTACGATTGTTTTCTTTATCTTTTCTGCTCAGGCACAT
Source organism: Dirona albolineata (assembly GCA_031763155.1). NCBI lineage: Eukaryota > Metazoa > Mollusca > Gastropoda > Nudibranchia > Dironidae > Dirona > Dirona albolineata. The sequence continues at coordinate 8,584 of JARFNW010040300.1, read as the reverse complement.
TAATGGTTATATAAAATGATTTGTACCGTCTCAAGTATTTCTGATTAATTTGTTTTCAAGTGTATGTCAAATTAAGCATCATAACAGTTGCACAGCAATATCATATTTTAAGCGAGGGAATATATATACTCTTTTCTAAATTAGACATTAGTAATTAATAGTATCAGGTATTTACTACTGAAGAGCACCCATTAATTTATAAAAATCATTTTTGCAGGTGGTGGATGGAAAATTTTGAGTGGCATGAGGGAGGGCCAAACACAAGTCGATACCCCACAGAGTCATGATGCAGCATATTTTGCACATCCCATCGATATTCATTTTGCAACAAAAGGAATCCAAGGTGAATAATTATATTTAAATTCCCTATCCCACAACTGTCAATCTACTTCCATTTTCAGCATGTTATGATTAACTTCTTGTTAATGCAGAAACAATCTAATCTTCGTAATGGAATGTTTTGAAAATTTTAACAATGTATTTTAAATCTAGATCCTTTTGATGAAAACTCATGTAAAAAGGACAACATGGGAATAGTGCTACTGATACTGAATTCTTGTCCCATAGATGTACCTTCCATGTTGTGTAATAATCCCTGACTTGCTTAATTGGCCTGACTGCGCTATGTACACATAATTGTTACTGTTATTTACTTTATTGTCATAGGCTGGCCAAGGTTACATTTCCAGGTCTGGCATCAAGATTCATTTGGACGCAATGAGTTGTATGGATATGGATTCATTCACTTGCCAACATCCCCAGGACTTCATAAAATAGATTGTCCAACGTGGCGACCAACAGGATCCTTCATGGACAGTGTGTCACAATTTTTCCTTGGAGGAGGTCCTCATCTCAAAAACTCAGACCTTATATACAGCGGGGCAGACAGATATCGGCTACAAACAATTGCAATGGGAAAAGTACATCTTCAAATTGGAATCATCCTCAGAAACTTTGACAAGTTTGGTATAGAATGCTGATAGTGAATGACTATTGTTAGAATTGCGCATTTGCTAAAATCTCCGTTGTGACACAATATGTAATATTTTTTGTATTAACTTTACCCCTCTACCATCCCAATTCATAAGAGAAATTTCTCAAGCAGTCCTGTTACAAGGGGAGAGACATATTTTATTCATAAACCATTAAATTTAAAGTGCATTTTAGTTCTAGTAGACGATTGTATGAGATATTTGTTTCAGCAATATGTAAATCCTATTTCTTCCGCCTGACAACATGCCTATCCTACAGTCAATGAACCAAGGTCTATAATAGGAAAGCTGAAAACACAGCGCAGAATAGCATTAGTCAACAAGAAAATGGTTCTTGATTTTATACTGTATGATGAAGACCTGCACTCGCATCAATTTAATGAAGTAAAATTTAATTCCTTTATGAATCTAGTCCACTTGGGATTTCAATGTTCTTGTCTGCAGAGGACAGTTTATCTGAGGTGGAGACTTCTGTATGTTGCCTTACATATATTAAAAATTCTACTTAGTTTTAATCATATGACAAATTATGTACTTAGTCCTTCCATATATATATGACATTCATTTTTCATTTATAACAATGTGTCCATTAAAACATTGACAGCACATAATTTGTAGAATATAATTCATTTATAATTATTTTATCATAATAAAAAATGTAATCTCAGTCCCAGAGTGTTTGAACAAGATTATTTTTTCAATGGTGTTTATATGTGGTTTAATGGATAGTGAGAAAAGGTACTTACTGGTGAGAGTCAAGGAAATGAATAATGGGACTAAGGAGACTTGTGATGATGATGCTAGTCACTTGTTTTCAATTTCATTAAATTGGCGCAAAGTCGAAAATTTTAAACAATTTAATTTATGGTTGAAGAGTTTCACTTCATTTTCAGAAGGATTTTTGTGACATTTGTTCCCAATTATTAATGAAGGAAGACATTCAGAATGTTCATGACCAATTCAAAAGAGTGAAAATTCATGACTTTTAGAGCTGCATTCCTCATCAATTTATCTTTTGATCTTGAGTTTCATGGTTCTAAGTCATGTAAATGCAAGTATATGAGTTATACTTTTTTGTGCAACACATTGAATTTGGCATTTGACCTAAAGAGCTATGTAGACTTTGGGGGTATATTATGGTCTCTCACTATGTGCAAGCAAAGTACTAAGTAAGAGGTGCGCCTTGTGATTAGACCTTACAAGTGCCCAAAAGGACTTGTGGTGTTGATCTGTGGTGTGGTATAAGACGCAGTCATTTGCCTGTTGTTATCCTTGAAACATATTCAGTTGACAAGAAAAAGTGTGCCCTCTTGGTTAAATGGCATCCAGTATGTGTGAAAAGAAGGAACAAACCAAAGTTGTACAAATCTAAAATGTTTCCATTCCTACCATCTCCATGTAAAATCGCATTCTGCTTCAATTAACATACTCTATACTATATTTTCACTCATCTCAAAATAACTTCGGCAGGTCATCATTACTATTTCAAATGATGGAAAAGTTAAAAAAATTAATTGTTAACATCTTTTCTTGATTTTTATGAAATCCACAAAATGAAATAAATTTCAACCTTTTTATAGAATGTCAAGACACAAAGTATGTTGAATTGACGGACAGTGTGATTTAACATTAGGATGGGAGAACCTGGAAAAATTGTAGACTTTATGTTGATGAACATTGTTGTTGTGGGTGTACATATGTAATTAATACAATTCCTCATTCTCACTTACACAGTACTTTCTGTGCAATTAGTGCTTGAAATGCTAACTACTATTGTAAAAATTAGAAAACAATTCATAATTGTTGGTAAAAAAAAAATTTACTTTCTAATTGATACAAAAAGGCCTTCTCATCTTCTAAGGCTTATCTCACACAGTAAAAAATTGGCAGAGACAATTGGACTCTTGTTCTGAAATCATTAAATAGAAAAAAGAAAAAACTATATATATAATAAATACATTAAACACATCACTCTTCATTGTAACACTTTCATTTTATTCTAATTCTCATGACGAAGAGTCCTGTTCTATATTCAAATCCACAAAGCCTGCTGGTATGTAGTTTGTTTTCGACTTGGAAGTAATGGCCATAAACTTGAACCTGTCTCCCATCTGGTCAGGAGATGTCAACATTTTGAAGCCAGAGATGAGAGAAGCCCAATCTTCCTGTTTTGCTTTCTGCAAAAGGGCCTAAAAAGAAACCACAATAAATGTATTTAAAAGGATTTTCCAGAAATTACTTTGTTCCAAAAATTCAGTCCATAAAATATAAATTCTTATTTTTATCGAACTGCTAATACTGCATTACTTGATGGCGAAAATGTGTGATTGGTACACCAAAGTTGTATTGATTAAAAATGTTTTGAACCAGGAAAATAAAGTTGCGAATGCTGTCTTCTGCAGCTTTGATTATAAAAGTGTACATTTAATGAGGTTAAAACTTTCCTAATAATAATCACACAGAATAACGTACACGCTATGGTCATATGTTTTGACACAAAACACTCAGTATTTAATTCTTTGCTTGATCACATTTAAGTAAAATAGTGATTTAATTCATCAGTTAAAAACAAAAACAAATTGAGTTTACTTATAATCATTGAAAATGAAACCATGCACAATCTGTCCATTAATCATGACAGTGATAGCAACATCCATGCAAAAATTGAAGACGTCCGCTCATTCATTTAAAAGAATCATAGGTAGTTTGACCTCTGCATTCAACAACACGTGATCTGATCAATATAACCTTCTTGATTCTCTTAGGGCCTATCTTTATCTGTAATCGACTTGCTTATAAAATAATAAATAGCATTTATAATGATAAATTAAGTTAAGACTATATCTAAATCATTAGCTTCTAAAATCAATCTGATTTCAAATGGTGATCACAGGACATACCTGCAACCGATATCCTATTCCCATGTTTATGAGGTATTTCTCCTGAGTAATGGGTCCAAACACATCAACTGTAAAATACAACAAAAAATTACATGAAGATATGTATTAGGAACATTTAATTATTAAAAAGAATGAACAAAGCTTAGGCTTGGTCAGATTCTTGTTACCCCACTGACTATCAAATTCAATAATGCTAAATATTTTTCCTGTGCCAGCTGAGAGAAAAGAAAAAAATTCATTCACCAGATCTAATTCATATCATGTAATGTATGAATAAATGAACTCATGACATACATTTCAAATGATGCACTTTACCTCTCAATATCTAAAATACTTGCACCTCTACTGTCTGAATACTTTGGCAACCTAAAACAAGGCTATTGTATATATATACACTACCAGTATTGGACATGTAATTGTATTGCCTCTGTATAATATAAATAGCTGATACAATTGCTGATACATTTAAACATTGTTCTACCTTTATCATCAGTAAATTTTCTTAAATAAGAAAAGTCTACGTCTGCTGTCAGGTCTGCAGTGCCGGGGTCAATCAAAGGGTCATGAAGCTGGTGGTTCTTGAATGCCTTCAAAAAACAAAATTGACACCACTAAACAGAATAAATCATCAAATATTTCAGTTAACTTTCCAAATGCATCTTTATTATTATTAATAACTTATGATAATGTAATAAATAATAGAAATCATTTTTACATTTACAGCCAACACCAGATAAGTCCTTGTTGTGTCTGGATAGAAAAATAAATATACACATTGCTGAACATCTAATTAGGGGAATTAACAAATTAGAGCTTGGCAAACTTTAAGATCATCTCCCTTTACATAAGATATGCTCAGCATTGGGACAAAAGTATTATTCACCCTGAATGTGTCTGTTTTTTCCCCATTGTGACCATAATCAGCAATCAAAGAAAATCCTCCTGATTCTTTTATTCTATTTGTGATATTCTGCACGACCAAACCAGCACCAGGACTTGTTTCAATGTGGTCACGTTCATCTGCAGGTGATAGGCTTGGCTAGTAGATAAAAAAAGAAATAATTAAGAGTAAGAGAATAAAAAGCAACGAATATGTGGATTAAAGGAAAGCAAATTAGAAATTAATTGTAATAATATGTGAAAGAACATTATTTGTAAGGCAAGGCAAATTTCATAACTTTGAACCAATGAGGTACTTGGGATTAGAACATGTTGTCTAGGAAAATATGCATTGTCTGTTTTCACATATTACATAACTCATAAAAATTGAGAGAATTGTATGTTGAATTTACCTTCAGATATGCAATAGATGCTGCTGTGTCTCCAGGAGCCAAAACCAAACGAAGCTTTTGTGATTCTGTATTGGCTTCGTCAATGTCAACAAGTACTTCTCTCCATCCATGCTCTGTTTTCTGGTGTATTTTATTCAAAAGTAAGATCTTTTACTTCAAAATATCAATATTAATTGATGTAAATGAGAGGGTAACTGTGAAATAAATTGGCAACAAACTATACATTTTGTAAAAAATTGAGGAAGGTTATCAGAAATTATGATTGACATAATGATAATTTGCATCATGTGCAGATTTACTTTTTCAACACATTCTAGCAATGATGTGCCTGGTAGTTTAGAAACAAAATTGTACCACAGCCTGCTATGGGATAAACAAGTAATTGCGAACCACATTGAAGATTGTGAATAGTGCTATAGACTCTCATTTATATTTCAAATCAGATTGGCAAAAAAGATAAAACCCTTGTCAAAAATAACCACATTAACTATGCAAAAAATAAAATAAAAATTTTTTAAAAAGTATACTGCTTTTTAAAATTAAATTTATTACATTTTAACCACATTAAATAGCTGAACTCAAACAAGGCGTTCTATTGAGGTTAACACCCATGGAGGTTCATCAAAATTCCCTCTTCAATTGTTATAATAAAGACATGACCAATTTGGTCAGCCATAATGAGAGTACAGAAAAAGAAGAAGGTTTCTGTGACTTTGTAAGAGGAGAGAATGATCAAAAGGTTTAACAGTATAATATAATGCACCAACCTGAAATTTGTGAATAGGCAAAGCGTCTAAGAACTCATGGGCAATAAAACATGAAAGACCTTTGGGGACGTCGTTTATACTCTGATACCAAAACACGTCCTGGCCATATTTAGATTTGCATTTGGTGTAAGGTCCTGCCCCTTTGTCTTTACTTATATCATCTTGAAAGGTGGACACATCATTTCCAGATAGTTTAGCCGCTTGCATGCTTCCAAGTGTAGGACTAACTTCCACAAGATGGAAGTTTATTTTCTCTCTGATTGCTGGGAATTGAGAAAAGACCTGTTGGAGAAAAGTTTAAAATGAAACTGATTAATTTAACATTTGCAACACACAAATCGAACTGAGCTTACATTGAATGGAAATTACATAAAGTCATCCTTACTTCTTTTAGTATACATTTCAAATACAGAAAAACTCATTAAAAATATAATACTAATAATGTGAAGGAAGAAAAACAAGTTATGACACGTTTCAACAGTACCTAATGTATAGGATAGGCAAGTGTATCACAGTAGTAAACATTTTGTTTACAAAGCAATGAATGGCATTTATATAGCGCTTATCCAAGATCATCACCACACTCTGAGTGCTTTATAGTAGCATATTTTCCCAGGAAAGCAAACGGAACACTCAACACATCCTGATAGAATTTAATGTCCGACTCCGATAGGACGAGGTAGGCAGGGCCAAGTGTCTTACCTAAGGACACAAATGCCAGTGAGCCAATACACTTCATCATGTATAATAAATATTGCTGTGACAGTAAAGAGTGTTGTGGTGACCAATGTCACAAAGTACACTGTTTTCATGTATGTACATGTGAATTTACCTATGATAAGCATGTCATTGATGATGAAATAAATAAAGATAGTTTAGTTACATACACGAAGCATGTCATCTGCAAGTGTCCCTCTGCCTGGTCCAAGCTCCACGATTTGCAAAAATTGGCCTTCATAATGATTCATCCATTCATTAACGACCCATATACCAAGCATCTGTTATCAGGGGGAAATATTGTGAATAAATCCATATATATGATTATAATTATCAAGCAAGTATAGAAATTGTAAAAAAGAAAGATTAATACTTAAGATACTTAGATTAACATTGCACAGAGCCTGAGGAAGCCATGTTTTTCACCTTAAGGAGACGGTGTGATACATAAATAAAAACATCTGATTGAATCACAATTATTTCCTATATTATGATGATTACATCTTGCGCCTAAATTGCTAGCCAGTCACAAAATATGAAAGGTTTGAAGGATGGAACAGTGGTTAAAACATTAATTCTCTAGCTAAAATAGTGATCAGAGCAGTATCGCAGCAGACCCAGAGGCTATAAATAATAGAACAAGTATAAAACAAGATGTGAGGAGGGACAAGTTAAAATCCCTTGCTATTCTAGACTTATCATTACGGTATTGCTGAAAGTCAATGGACACTACATTTATACCAAATCATAATATCCTCTTCCATGCTCTCTATCCTCAATTGGAGATTGTCGACCAGCTCTAGGTAAGGAAGTTAATTGATGTGCCTAATTCTTTCATCATTACCCATGATTTATTCCAGTTTGTCCTTATTTTGGGAATAAAATACAAGGGATAAAGAGAAGGAACCGGGATTGTAAAACATCTTGACATTGTTAAGTTTTCCTTATTCAAGATCCCATTCAAAGAGGAACCCACATAATCTAAGAGTTAAGGTTTGGAACCTAATGAAAAGGAAACATAAATAAGTAGAAAAGAATGACTAATATATAAAATATTTACATGAGCAGGGCTCGCAAAGCCCAACTGCCCTTTGACTAGAAAACACCTGACAGAATGAGAAACTCACCCATTCAGACATAATTTTCATTTTTACTCAATCCATTTAACTATGGAAGACCTGATAGAACAGAAACTTCAAAATATATATGAATACTTTGTCTGCAACATTGCATCACTTCAAGAAAAGCAACCCAAAAGCAACATTTATTTTATTCTTCATCATTTGGGCCAAAACTATTGAGTCTGATAACTTGAAAATTGTACAATCACTGAAACTTATAATATAACAGTAAAGCGAGTGGACATAAAGCATCTCAAAAAACACTTGAGTGAAGCTATACTTGTGACATTTTTTATTCCCTTACTATCCAGTTTGTCATTGATAACATACCTCACCAAACATCTGACTGATTTCTGGAGATGTTATGAAGTCTCCCTCACTTCCAAAGACATCCTTATGCATGTAGTATCCCTGAAAGGAAACAAATCATAATTTTTGTCCTCATTGCATTAAAATTTGCAGGCAGCTATGTACAATATTCTGAAAATGACTTCATGAATCTACAAAGACAATATTGTTAACCTTTATTTGACTGGGGTTTCTTTGATAATGCAGATGTGAAAAAAAAAAAGAAAAGAATTAACAACCATGCAGATATGATAAGCTTAATAAGATGTGCATAAAACTTCAGGAGAGGAAACACGATCATCCAAATCTAATTAACTAAATTCTGCAGATAATTCATCCAGGCTGCAACAAAACGCAGATCCTGGAAACATTGCAATTTTTTAAAGTTCTTTAAAATTATGTTTAAAAGGGGGGGGGGGGGGGGGGGGGGGGTGGAGTTAGTGGGCC
>JARFNW010040078.1:0-14327 GCA_031763155.1 Dirona albolineata | reverse complement strand
CATTTTTTTCTATATCACTATGATAACAAATTACATGAGGCACTTGGATGGATAATTTTGGTGTTAAATGCTTTGTCTATTATTACTCTGGCTGTGAAAGCAGTAAAAACGCAAACAAATTGTTTTTGTGTGAATTACGTATCTTTAAAATTGACCAACAGCCCAAATGGAGACACCCCACTTTTCCTTCCAGATAGGGCATCAAACTAATCGAGCCAAAATTAATGTTTTATTAATCATTATTACCATATTTACTTGTGATCATGTGAAGTAAGAAGTAAAAAATATGAAAACACTTGTAGTGCAAGCATTCACTACGTTTTTCGCGCAACCACGGCGTGTGAAGCATCGAAATTTATTGGAGACGCGATTTTTGTGCTATTTTTAATATTTCAATTGGAGTTTCGGATTTTCTTGCAATGAAAGGTAAGTGATATTAGCTAGAGTGTGCGGTGACTTCAAAAGATACCGACAAATTTTGTACCGATAGTGTAGACCTGTCTGTCTGAAACGCGTCTTTATGCGCATTCGGCAAATAGTTTCTAAATCCAGACAACTTAATTTCTGCAAAATTGGTTTTAATCTCTCAAAAGTCTAGGTTCAACTCAAAAATATATTTAAATGACACGATTGAGAGTATTTTAGTACATTTTGACGCACATTTTCCCGGTATCTCAGGCGGAAGGCCCCCTTTCTTCTCGGTCGTCAGCCGTGAAGCGTCGCTTCGACGCCATTTTGATTTTCGATGCTTTGGGCGATTTTAATCGGAGATTTTGTTGCTGTGGTCTTTTCGAATTTTAAAATGTGAACATCTATTCATTTATTGTATTTCACTTTTTTTTTTCCCCGAGGATTATGTGATTTTGAATGGGACTTAATGTTTTGATATCTAAATGCTCTGTCGATGTTGATGGTCAGCTAATATCGCGTGAATCAATTAGGATTATATCATTCACTCTATTCTATATTATTTTAGAGTAATTTAATGCAATACAATACGTAATATATCTATTTGTTTCTGCAGGTATCATCCACAATCATGTCAAGCCAGGCAAACATGTATCGTAAACGCATGAAGGTTGACAATCCTGAGGGATATGCCACATATTTGGAAAAAATGAGGCTCTATTGGAAGAAAAAGCGGGAGGAAGAGAAAAGGCGGTACAGAGAAGATCCTCAAGCCCGGGCAGAGATCGATGCCCAGCGGAAGGTGAAAAGGTAAGGTTTGATTTTTTCCACATATTTGGCTCTTTATTGAGTTAAAATCATCCCTGGCTAAATTGGATGTTTTGATTAAGAAATTTATTTTTTTCCCTTTTCATTTGTCTCCAGAGAACAGCAACTCTTGTGGTATCACCTCAGGTTACCCCAGCCCCAATGACACCCGACCAAAAAAGGCCAAAGGACATGACGCCCGAAGAGTACAGGGCGCATAAGAGGATGTTGCGCAAACGCCAGAGGGACTCCAGGTCGTCCCAGAAGAAGACAGCAGGTGGGCTTTCATCACATTGATTGAACATACATGCCTTTTATTTATTTATATATATAAATAGATTTTATGCAATTCAATAATAATGTTGTTGTTTGTGATTTTTGTCCCTTTTTTTTCTTAAGACAAAATAAAGAAGAGAACACAGAGGGCGCTTGCCAAGAAGGCAAAAATAAAGATGATGGCCTCTGCTCTTCCCGAGAGCCATTGTAAGCTCCCTAAGAAGGCTTATGCCTTAAATCATCAGGTATGTATTTTTTTTTGTGTGCATGTGATTTTCAATTTGATTTTATTCATCTTGTGACCAAAGTGCAACACATTAAGTTTGTTTGCTATTGTTTCTCCTTTAGTTCAAGTCCAAGACCAAGGAGCTAAACCTGACAAATGAGGAGTATGCCAGGACAGCCCTGAATTTGCTCCTGCCAAGGACACCTGAGAAAAGAGCTGCCATAGCCGTGGCTCAGGCCAACCACCCCTGCCGATCCCTGTTCGTCACCGATGACATGGTTGACAACATGGAAGAAGAATTAGGGATCGTGCTTGGGGATTGTGAGGACGGTGCGGCACTGTATGTGCAGTGCAGTAATGCAACACACATCATGATAGAGGTAGCAAACTTTACAAATCATTTTATAAATTTATAACCTCCCGAAGGAGAATGCAGTTCTTGCATGGATCGAATGCGGCCCCTCAAGGTATTTTGTCGAGATATCCTTCATATCGCATCCCTTTCATGGCTGAGATGGGAGCGGACAGAAGTTGGCAAACTGGAGCCCATCAGACGGGAAGCTTCTGTGAAGTAAGTTACACTCCATTGACCACGTTGACAAATCTTCGTTTTATATTGCTTTCCGTTACTACATTTTTCGTTGATTTTTCAGGGACCTCCTTGAGGAGATGGAGAAGGACTTGGTGCGGCCCACAAAGGCTGTGAGTTTCAGCCAGCATCTCTTCACAGCATACTGGCAGCACCAGCAGTACAAGGCCAACAGGAGAAACCCGGATGATGGTGAGATTTCTTTGCTGACATTTTCATTCAACACCATGACTATCTTAGTTGCTGCTTGTCAACATGAATCCTCTTTTCTTTGTTTTTATCCTTTTTTTTGTTTGTTCTTTCCAACTTGATGAAATCGTCATGGTGCAGGACTTTGCTGAAAATAGAAAAGCCTGTTACCACGAGGAGGTGAAGAGCGCCCACTTTGGGAAGGCGCAAATTACTGTGCACCCCATGGTGTGCTTCTATCGCAATGGTGACGATATTGTACGACACACCATCATGGCCTTCAGTGACGACATTGGCCATGATTACCCTGCGGTGCACAGCTTCACCCTTGCCGCTCTTGATGTCCTCAAACGACACACCAAATTTGGCAAGCTCACCCTTTGGAGTGGTGGCGCTGCAAGCCAGTATAAGGTATTAGTCTTTCTTATGCTTAACTAGATGCCAATTTTCTTGTTTAGATTAAGCTTTTTTCCTCACAGCTCAGCCGTCTTCTTTTTCTTTCAATTTCTCCAGGGAAAAGGTGCATTTGCTGATCTTTCTCTCCTGACTGGTTTGCAAGTGCAACGTTGCTTTTATGGTTCGGAGCATGGCAAGGGTGAGGCTGATGGGGAGACTGGTGTGCTCAGCCAGATGTTGAAGAGGGCCGTATCTGAAGGCGGTACCTTTTCAAATGCTGGTGACATGGTGTCATTTTTTTCAAAGCACCATGAGCTGAATGCACCCCTGAAAAAGAGGTACGCTTATTAATGTTTTCTTTAAAAATTTGGTCCAGCATTCTCTAAATCTTTGCCTACTACTTTAGTGCTATCTTTAATTGCTTTTTGTTATTACTTTGTTTCTTTTCAGGCATTATCTTCTTGTAGACGATATTGACAGGGCGCGGCCTCAAACTGAAGTCCAGACAGTTCCTGGTACCAGGTCGTACCACCAGTTTAGACGTCTGGGTCCCTACGTCATCCAGGCCCGTAGGCTGGCCTGTTTTTGCACGGCCTGTGTGGGTGGAAGTGGCACTTGTGTCAACCGACACTATGTGGGGGAATTTGTCACCCACAAATTGAAACCGAGGTATGCACATTTAGTATTTTAATCCCTTTTCACCTTGGTTCCTCAAACATTTTTGTGTTGTATTCCCTGTTTGTACCATGTCAATGTCATTGTCATGACTTTTAACCTGTTCAATTGTTTTCTTTTTCAGTGCTCAGGTGACCCTGAATGAAGGGTTCATTGAGGAGGAGCCCTTACCGCCTATGTAAGTAATAAATGTGTATAATCCATTATTTACATAATATAGTTATCTGTACATACCCTGTGCAAATTCTCATTCGTTACATTATTTTTAAATTTGCAGAATTCCGCAGACCACACCAGATGTCAACATTGGTGATTACCTCCAGCTCACCTGTGAGATCAACCGGCTCAAAAAAATGTTTTATACTGTTGTAAGTGGTTTCCTCTTCATATACTATATAATATGTATGTGTTGAAATATCCATTCATGCCTTTATTGAAAAACAATTCTCTCTCCCATATATTTATATTATTTTTATAATTTAGTAAATTGACATTATTTTATTTTCTTCAGGTCATACCCTCCCCAGTTGCGTCCAGCGACTTTTATGTCCGTTTTTTTCGGCAGGCATCTGGACAGTCGTTTATCTTTGGAGACATCCCTGACGAAGGGATGATTTACCAGGGCCCTCCTGACAACTACACTTGGCGTGTCATTACCCCTTCAGATGTCAGACTTGACAATAGGGGCCGTGAGGAACTGGACATGGTGCTACTTGCAAAAATTGAGTCAGGGAATTCATCTGTCCTCGCAAACTCAGCGGTCAAAACAAAAAGGCACAAAGACAGCGACAAAAGAGACAATGATCATCTCCATTGCGGCAAGAAAGTGTGCAGAGATATTTTTATGTTTATTCACGGAGTAGGCTGAGACAAAATTAATTCCTTTATCTCACACTATAACTTATATGGTGTGATACCTCATGTGCATAAGAATAAGAAAAGACTACCATCCCATGCTCTTAGTTATGATGAAACAAAAAATGTGGTAAATTGTATGAACAATTATGCGAATAATCACGCAATAACCCTTCCTGGTAGGACTCTGCACCACTGGGTGTCCGATATCAAACTTCTGCCAACAAATTGCACAAAAAAAGTTGTGTACACAGCTTTCTGCACTGCTGCTGACAATTCGTCAATGCGGAAAGAACTTTCCGTCATATTTGGCATCTGCTTCTGCCATTCATAAGAACGACATGTCGACAAAGCCTGCCACAGATCTGTGCTACGTTTGTCACCAAAATGCAGCAAAAGTTGACAGATCAAGCAAATTGTGAGACACTGAAAAGTCTGCGGCTGTTCGGCTAATTGAAGAACATCTTGAATGAGATAGTCACTTTTGAACGGTCGTACTATAAGACATTGTGTGACGATACAAAGAGAAACCGGCCATTGCAGGCCAGTCTGGGACAGCATGAACCGTGTTCATTTGAGGGAACTGTCCATCACAGTTTAGACTTTGCACAGAAAATGATGTGCCCATCAGATCCCTTGCAGGCTGTATACGTCTAGATCTACCACATTTATTTTGTTTGATTCAGTTAAAAGGGTTGTTTTCTCTATAATACCAATAGATTTTAAAAAAACTAGATCTAGATCTAAGTTCTTGTATCTCTGTTTAGTTTGATTACGTTGTGTTCATTCAATTCTTCAGCTCGATTTTCATGTTCATTTTTTATGTGTGTTGTTTGGTATGTACGTATCTTTTATATCATGTGTAGATCTACATCTTTTAATTAATTAAATGAATGAAATTAATCATTTAACAATAATTTCTCATTATCTTTGTTCTCCAGAGATGCTGTCAAGCGTATCCTCGACGCCTGTGGTGCCAAATGCAAGTTCACGGATAACAGGCCAGGGAAATTCTGGATGGCCAGCTATTTTAAACGGCACCCGAACCTGGCTGTCAGGACCCCTCAGGCCCTTGGGAAGGCCTTGGTGACAAGGCAAGGACTGGAAAAATGGTTCTCGGACTTCAAAACCTTTATTATGGACCAAGACCCGGACTTGTTGACATCTCCAGACAGGATCTGGAATGCCGATGAGTCTGGATTCAGTCTTGCAACAAAGGCCCGGAAGGTCATCATGGCCAAAGGGATTAAGCACCCATACCAGTTGACAGGAAATGTTAAGTCCCAGGTCACTGTATTGGCCTCCCACTCTGCCTCTGGGAAATTCCTTCCCCCTCTGATCATCTACCCCTACAAGAGGCAACCCTCTGACAATCTGTTGGAGGGGTTCCCTGAAGCGCGGTTCCAACTTTCGGACAATGGCTGGATTACTGGTCTTATCTTCTATACCTGGCTGAGAGATGTTTTCATCCCAGGTATGGAAGGTAGGAAAAGGCCAGTCTTGTTGTTGGTGGATGGGCACTCCTCCCACAGTTCTCTCACAGAGACACTCACTCTGTGTGCAGAGAATGGCATTATACTGTATTGCCTCACGGCTCATTTTACCTGTTGATGTTGTGTTAGTTGTAATGATATGACTTGTCATTTCAAGATCCGACTTTGCGCAACAAATGCATTACCCATAAAATCTGCTCCAACCAGGTGTTTCATTATAACCCTCGTGGATCTCTGAGCGTTTATCTATGCCGTTAGGTAACATCGAGCTGGGCGCCGGTCGTATATAAGTAGCCCCACCCCCCGCTGACCGGAAGACGCGTCGAGCGTTTATGTACGCATTTGGCCTCGACCTTTTTCAATGGAAAATTACCAATTTCCTTATATGGAATTGATCTAGAACTTTCTAAAGGTCATTTCTATTAATAACTACCAATCAAAATACCGTTTAATGATAGCGTCTGTGTGACCGCGTCGCGTCACTATCGATCGACAAAGTAGCGTCATCCCAGATTGTTTATAACTGGTCGCGTCATTGACTACCGTGCTAGTTAACTGGATCCAAGCCTCAGTGAACTACTGCTGTTGCTCGCTTCATTTTCAATCGTTTTCCTTCAATTTTTCAACTTTTTCTTTCCAATTTTGTTCTGTTATATTATTATAATGAACATTATTGACTTGAGTGATGCCCTGACTCTACGGAGAGTCGCCGATGTGGAGGACAGCTCCATTTTTATATCGGAGTTTCACCGAGATGCTGACTCGGACATAGAGGAAGATGGTGGCGACGATGTCTACCAGCCTGTCTCTCTCCCAATCCATAGACACTCTCTTAGAGGAGGAAGAGGAGGCTGCACTGCAACTTGCAGAAGAAATTGTGCCGGTGTCTGTCACCCCTGGTGAATGGCGCACAGGGACGTCGGTGCCAGATCCACTGCCCTTTACTGGTGAGAGCGGCTTGCTCGTAGACATGGAGGGAACAACTCCTCTTGACTACTTCAAGCTGATGGTGGACAACAGCATGATGGACACTTTGGTTACAGAGACCAATAGGTGAGTATCATTTCATTATATTCATTATCATCACCACTATCATGCAGAGTATTCTACGGCAAAGAGGCCGTCGCATGCGGAATAATTTTACGAAGATGTAGAGGTCGGTGCTATGCGGAATAATTTTATGAAGGCAAAAAGACTATCGCGTGCGGAATAATTTTACGAAGACGTCAGTGTACGCGGAATAATTTTACGAAGACGAAGAGGTCGGTGCACGCGGAATAATTTTACGAAGTCGTCACTCATCTTATTCTTTCTCTTTTTCAGATATGCTGCCCAAACCTTGGCCGGGAAGGAGCTGAGCCCTTGCTCTCGGTTCAGGAAGTGGGTGGATGTCACCCTTGGAGAGATGTGGTCCTTCTTTGGCCTCATCATCGCGATGGGGTTGATTGTAGTGGATGACCTGGACGAGTACTGGTCGATGGACACAGTCTACCTCTGTTTCGCTCCGTCATGAAAAGGGACCGGTTTTGCCTGATCCTGTCATTCCTCCATGACTGTAACAATGATGACATGATAGCGAAGGGTTCGGCTGGCCACGATCCACTCTTCAAAATTTGTGACTTCGTGGACAAGCTCACAAAAAACTTTTGGTGCCACCTTCGACATTGTGGACCGTCTGGTTTCTCCATACCTGGGATGTGGCAGGACTCTGTACGTCGACAACTACTACACAAGTCGGCCTATTCTCTTACCCGAGGCAACGAGAAACAACGGCATGTGGAACCATGCGCCTGAATCGTCGCCACGGCCCTCCCAAACACATGATTCCAAAACTGAAGAAAACTGACACCACCACTTCAGCGGTCACCAACGGTTCATTGAACCTTCTTCGTTTTTTCGACAGGAGGGAAGTGAACATATTAACCACTTCCCACAGCGACGCAACTGTCCTTAAAAGACAGCCTTGGAGACAGAGCCAATGGTCAAGCTGGAGGCAGTCGATGACTATAACAAGTACATGCGGGCAGTTGACCACAGCGACCAATGGTGTCATACAACGCCTTCAAACGTCGTACGCAGAAGTGGTGGAAGAATGCATTCTTTCACATGTTCATGTTGGGGGTTCTCAACGCATACATTATGCACACGGCAACAGCGGCTCAAAAATTGTCACATCAAGTTTTAGACGTGAGCTGGTGAAGCAGCTCTTGGAATTTGCGGTCATGCCAAGATGCCCCGCTGTGAAACACTGTGAGGTAGGGGATTCGTCTATCTTCAGACTCACTGCTCGCCACTTTCCTGGGTATGTGCAATCAAAGCCAGATGCCAAAAAAAGCATTCCCAGCGCAACTGTGTTGTCTGCTCGGAACCAGGAAAAAGAAAGCTCTCCCGGTATGAGTGTCCCTCATGTGATGTCGGCCTTCATGTGGTCCCCTGCTTCGGCATCTACCACTCGAATAAGGACTTTAAGCATGCCTTGAAGAGAAAGCTTTCAATCGAGTTAAGGCCCTGACTCCTTTCCTTGGTCAGGACAACCAGTCCTTTTCAGGACTATCTTTCATCTTTTCTTCCTCTTTGTTTCATTGTCTTACTCCTTTCTAATAAGGCCATTGGCGGTCCCAAGCCTGCAACCTAATGACAGGGTACTCAGAGGGGAAAGGTTCACTACTGTGTTTCATTTTAAAAAATTGGATTACATATATATGGGTGAGTTGGAAAGAGTTTTTAATATAATTTTATTTTTTTTCAGCATGCAAATCTGATTTTTAAATTAGAAAGCTAGTGCGAAACAGACAACAGAATGCACCCAACAAAACATCTAACGATATTTATTACAGGCGGCAGTTAACGTGTATTTCCTTCAACATCCATGTTCTCTGACGGATGATGTGTGTTCCATGCTGCACCATTTTATTTATTACTTTCTTTCACCTGGTGTTACTCATCTGGAATTATTTTGTGATGGCTGTGATGGCTGTGCTGGCCAAAATAAAAACTGCACACTCATTCGACTTTTCCATATGCTTGTTACTACGAGAAAGCGAGTTCAGCATGTCGTTTTACGTTTTCCCATTAGATTTTACTTACAAAACAAACAAGTACCAGATGCCATTGCTAACCGTTATGGTCATTGACCATCATGGTCACGGTTGCCCGGTTCTCCATGCATTTGTGAGGAACGAGGACAGTGACCACCTGAAGGTCATCTTAAGGTTCCTCTCCTCATTGTATGACTCAAGTCAGATAACCTGCTTTGTCATTGACAAAGATTTCTCTGAAATCAATGCTGTGGGGGCTGTCTTTCCTGATGCACATATTAACCTCTGCCATTTTCATGTTTCCCAGGCAGTTTCCAGGCATGTTAAGAAGCTGACTCAGGAGATGTCCTAAACTGTTCATGAACTCTTTATGAGGCAAGTTATTACAGTCTCGTGAGAAGTATGAGGCTCTCCGTAGCCAGCTGGAGATGATCTTGCCAGAGGTGTCTGTGGCCTACTTTGCCATGAATTGGTGGGGGGTGTCCTCAACGCTGGGCAACTTGTTTTAATGTCGGAACCATGAAGCCCGATGCAACAACCACAAACCACCTCGAGAGCTTCCATGGTAAAATTAAAAGTACCCTGAGACTGGAAATGGGGTTAGGTGACAATGTCAACTTTCTCGTCGTCTACACACGGGAGTTATTCAATAAATTTCTTGACGCCACTGTCCTAGAATCCAACATGCGGGCGGCGGTATAAGACGACTAATCATGATGCTCATGCTGTGTTTGCTTCGGGTGTAAGTTTTTTTATTGGTGAGAATATCCTGCGTGAAAGGGATCTGGCAAAACGGGTTCTACGCTGTTGCCACCACCCTTCTTTGTATAATGGTTAAATTTTTTTTCACAGGAAAGAAGTTCCTGGAAGTCATTGCAAGCCTTGAGAGAAGTGGTGCAAGGGTGACTGCAATCATAAATGACAACAGGGTCAACCAGGCCTTCTTCAAGAAGTTTACCCACCAGTCCCCCCTAACTCTGCCTGGAATCCTGTCGGACGATTTGAGATTTATAAATTTCTAGCTGTCCTTGTGGCGATGGGAATGGACCCAAAGCCATTTGTAAATGACTTTTGGTCTACAGTCAAACATAGGCACACCCCATGGTATAGACAGATGTTCAGCAGAAACTATTTCCAGCTGATCTACCACAGCATGATCCACGTATGCGAACCAAATGCGGAAGGCATTGAAAGCAAAGCAAAAATAGAGCCATTTATGAACATGCTTTTGGCCAAATTTCAACAAGCATTCTTCTACCCCTTTGAAGACATAAGCCTTGACGAGATGGTAATCGGCTTCAAGGGCCGCTTCAAACACAAACAGTACAACGCATCAAAGCCAAAAAAAACACCATATAAAAACATTTGGGGTGTGTGATTCTACAACTGGCTATGTTTACAACATACTAACCTATTTTGGCGCCAACACCAGTTATAATCCTGACACAGATCATCCTGATTCTCAGCAAGCTGTAAAAGTTTTTTCCACACTTCTAATTCCCCTAAACAGCACAGGACATCACATATATGCAGACAGATACTACACTTTAATGCCACTGTTGGATTATTTATGAGAACAACGACACAAGTTAACTGAACTGAACTCAACTGCTAAAACTCTGCAAGGTGATGAGTAAAGAGAAAGTAGGGTTAAAGTCTGCCACTCTCTCAGCAACGTCAACAACCTATGCCACCACACATGGTGTTGCAGAGGACATCAAAAACTGTTTCCAGTAACATGATTGATGCTCAGTTTCTGTCCCTTAATCTGGACGAGGCCACCATGGATTCTGGGGATAAAGTGCTAAACGTTTTGGCGCAGTATTATGACAAAAACCTCGGCAAGTGTGTTATTGATTTGATTGGGTGTAGGGAAACCAATGAGGCTCCAGCTGAGCAAGTTATCAAAGTTTTAGAAGTGTTGGAGGAGGGAAATGTGACATGGCATCAGATTATCAGCATTTTTATGGATAATTGTTCAGTGATGCGTGGCCAGAAGGAGTCATACAAGGAGGAGAGGAACCACGAGCTAGGCGTAAAAATGAATTCTTGCTTGATGTGGATGGTGACACTGTGCACAAGATCAACAATGGTGCCCAGAAACTGTTTAGCTGTGTGGAAATGTTTTGTTCTGTTCAGTCTCTGGCCTCAGAAATTTACAATGACATTGAGAACAGCCCAAAACAAAGGTCATTTTTTAAAGACTTCCAAACCCTGTTAGGTTTGAAAAGAAAGATCTTGTTGAGATCGATATCAACAAGATTTTTACCGTTTAAGGCAGTTTCTGAGAGGATGATGGAATTGTGGGATCCTCTCAGACTGTATTATGCAGCCTCTCTGCAATCATCAGAAAAGAAAGTTGTTGGCCAGTTAATTGCTGATCTTGCAGCTAAATACAAGCTTACTTCAGACAATAATGACAAATTGTCAGCCTTGGTTGCAAGATTGTCAAAACAAACACTCAGCCAAGTCAAGAAGCTCAGGAAAGATAGAATTGTCTCAGCCCTGTTTGACAATGAAACGAAGTCATTGCTAATATTTCGTCTATACATTGGGATCCTTTTCAAATTTGAAGGGTTTGT
The DNA here is from genome assembly GCA_031763155.1 of Dirona albolineata. Lineage (NCBI taxonomy): Eukaryota > Metazoa > Mollusca > Gastropoda > Nudibranchia > Dironidae > Dirona > Dirona albolineata. Next base: position 2,793 of record JARFNW010040078.1, on the reverse strand, counting down.
CAAATGCTTTCAAAGCAAAAAGCCACTTGCACATAAGTTGCATGGTGAAATATTTGACGTGGTCAAAACTTTGTTTGCATGCTTTATCAGGCCAGAGATGATTCTAACTTCTGTGCCATCAAAACTGTTAGAGGTGGATTTTTTAAATGCCACAATTCAATTGATGGATCACCATCTTTGTGTTGGAAATGAGGCTTACTCAACATTAATGAGAGTGATGAAGGATAAATCTAAATACCCATGGGTCAAAAGTTTTTCTTCTTCTTTGAGGGAGGGCTACGTCCAAGCAGCGACTATGTTCCTGAAGCTGCCCACCAACCAACCATTCTATTCTTTCAAAATTGGCATACATCAGTCCCAGTAACCAGATCTCATCCCAGCATTGTTGGCCTTGGCTAAAAAGCTCCCCAATGTGGTCCCAGGATGTGATCTTGGACAACTTGATAGTGAGTTAAGGAAGTATGTTTGCGACGACGAGGTCACTATGATCAACTGTGGAGATGATGCTGATGAAGACTTCAGGATTGACAGCAGTTTTTGGACAGTTGTGTTTCATTTGAAATGTAGAACTGGTCCTCGCTACCCCATACTTTCAAGACTTGGCAAGGCACTCTTGAGTATTTTCAGTGGCCCTATCGTGGAAGGTTCATTTAATGTCCTCAATGACATAATTGAGGAGGACAGGACAAGGCTCACCAACCACAACTATGAGTCATTGCTGATGGTGAAGAGCTATCTGAATACACGTAGCTTGAATTCTACTTCAATGGATATTCCTAGAAGTATGATTAAGTCAGTATCATCCTCCATCAGCTGATAGTGCCCTGTCTTCAAAATCTCTTTCAGCACCATCAAAACCAACCACAGCTCTTGTCTCCAAAGACTCAAACCATACCACATCTATATCAGTCTCAGCTGCCAACCAACCTCTTGATACAACTACAAATGTATCAACTGCACCTACATCATCAGCCACACCATCTGCTATGTCAGCTACAGCATCAACACAACCTGATTGTCCTAAATCAACAAACACACTATCCAAACGAAAGCAGACCTTCTTGGTTGGCTTTTTTTCCAAAAGGCCAAAGACCTCTTGATAGTGTTTTTATGTGAATTGATAAGGACAGTGATAGGACACATTGATACTTAGTGAAGTGAAAGGTACACTATGTTTTGAAGTGAAAAAAAGGGCATTCTATTTCATTACTATGGATTAATAACGACTGTTGACATGGATTGAGTGATGTAAAAAAAATCTTCTGTGCTGTGCTCCAATGAAAGGTTATATATATATATTATAATAATAATAATATATGTGTGTTAATCTACACCCATTTTAATGTTAGAATACCTGCACTATTTGACCGCGTTAATGATTTTGGTTCTTGCAGGTTTTTTGTTTTCCTTGCTCAGTCTTTGCAGGAAAATTATTTAATTTGACTTTGACCCATGGACATAACTATACAGGGGCACACTCAACACGAACAGGAGGGAATTCCAAAATGAAATAAAAAATAATATGAGGCTACAACCCATGGAAGAACGATGGTTCTACAATGACGACAAAGATGTTTTATTGGTTGCTTGGAAAGACAAAAAGGCCAGAAAGCTGTGTGTTGTGTCAACCAAAGGTCGGGTCGGTTCAGTGGAACTTGAAGAGGGGAGGTGACAAGTAGTCAAACCGGTCATCATTGACAGCTACAACCAAAAAATGAACGGATGTGATCGCGATGATCAGATGTTGTCATATTACAATACCCATCACCGCAAAACAAGACGGTGGTGGAGGAAATTGTTTCAATGGATGTGGGAAGTGTGCCAAGTGAATGCACACATTCTTTACATCATGGACCAACCAGTTGCATCAAAGAAGTGCCCGTTCAAAAATTTCAAGGACATCCTCATCCAAGAAATCACTGCTTCTGCTGCTACAATGACACCTCCTCATCTTCCGGCCTTATCCTCAAAGCCTGGGAGAAAGACCACAACAAATGCTGTTGAACGTTTGCAGGGCAACAAATATGTTGTGGACTTCTGTGCTTGATCGCAAATGTGTCATGTGCCGCACATTGGGAAAAAGGAAAAGGTCAAGTTTTTTCTGCACAGGATGTACGACGAAGCCCCATCTCTGTGCGAAAGGCTGTTTCAAGCTTTTTCACACGGTGCCAAATTTGTAAACAGTACTAGAGAGATCCAGGTGTATATAGATACATTGTAAATGTAATGTTAGATGTGAAAACAAATTTTTTTTATTCTTCACAATTTTTACGACAGACGCCAAATTATAATTTGCGTCTATAAAACTATAAAACTATTTTCAGCTGATCTATGACAGCATGATCCACGTATGCGAACCAAATGCGGAAGGCAAAGCAAAAATAGAGCACATTGGGAAAAAGGAAAAGGTCAAGTTTGTTCAGCGCAGGATGTACGACGAAGCCCCATCTCTGTGAGAAAGGCTGTTTCAAGCTTTTTCACACGGTGCCAAATTTGTAAACAGTACTAGAGAGATCTAGGTGTGTATATATATGTGTTTGGAGTGAAATTTGATCTATCTTTCTGTGCAAAAATGCCTCCTAAACGTGCTATTACCAGTGACGAAGTTTTACGTGAGATCTGTATGGACTCGGAGAGTGAGAACGACATCTTTGACGGAGATAGTGACGGGAATGACGATGAATTCGTCTGGAATGAGGAAGAGATAAGTGGAAGTAATGACAATGGTGACGATCTGCCTTTGTTAGTAGTAGAGGCAAGCCAGCCCTCGACTAGTTCAACTTCAACTAGGGG
>JARFNW010039967.1:0-14330 GCA_031763155.1 Dirona albolineata | reverse complement strand
AAAACAATTTTAATCTTGGTTTGATTAGCTTTATACAATCGATATAATTGTGACCGAGTACCTCGATACCGCTCAGTCAATTGTGACCGAGTACCTCGATACCGCTCGGTGCCAATTGACGTTTACCTGTGTTATTGTCAATTGACACTGAGTCACTCGGTGCCAATTGACGCTGCCTTATCAAATTAGGGTTTATGAAGGATAATTAAATAGAAATTAACATGAACAGTTACTTGATTGTAAGGAAATGAACGAGTACAATACTAGATTATCAATAGGAATCATTATACCAAAACTATAAGTTCTGACTTGGACTCTTGTTTAGTGTCAGTATTCTTTTATTCATTATTATTATTATTATGTTGAATTTGAAGAAGGCCAACCAACATTAACATTACATCAGTTTTCTTCGTCTCAACCTTTTATTTTCACACACAAACCTTCATTAATCTTACCTTCAGGGCTAAGATCTGCTAAGAAGGACAAATGCTCTCTATGAGCATCCTCAAACACTAACAACGGCATCCTTGATTGCAAAACTATGAAATTTAAAGATATAAAAATACCAATAATCTATTACTATTACTATTATTATGGAAACGAAACTAAGTGAAAGGGAAACTGTGGGCGTTTACCCGGAAATCACATTATTTTTATGAAGTGCTACATAGCTGATAAAAAGTGATATAAAATATTCATAGCATATTTGCAAGTTAGTAATATTATGATACGACGCTGAGAAGATTGATAAATCGGATTCCTCTCAACTTCTGGGAGAATTATAATCCACTGAATTATTCGCTCTAAATGATCAGAGAGATTAGAGTAGATTGGCAAGAAATATTTCGTGCTTCATGATTAAAAGTTATCCAGGACATAATATTATGGACATGGCTTGCAAAAATTCATTGGCTGTTCTTTTTTATTTGCTATCGTCTGACCAATTCAAACCCTAATCAAATGAACAAGAAAAGCAATTATAAAAACAAACAAAATCAAACAAAAACAAGTAAATTATAGAGATAGAAATGGATGAGCCGTTTCGTTAATGTTTTAATTTACTAATAGAACGCATTTGGTATCATTCGATTTCAAGGGACATCACTGTTATCCAACTAATCAAGGGAATGTTGTTTCTATGCAAACTTTTTGCTGTTGAATTTTACCAATCTTAGGTATATTCTTATCAGCTATCTAACATCGTTATCAGGTATCAATTGTAGCTTATTGAAGAATTGTTGGAAAATATATACAGTGGGTTAATATTCATTATAGTAAAGATTACAAACGTGTATTTTCCAGAACTGATTTTTCATTGAAAACAAAGCAATGAATAAAAAAAAAATTAAAAAAATACAAGTTCAGCCTGACTATGATAGTCTATGCTATGACTCTTACTCTTACTCTTAGTCTTCTTAGTCTTAGGCTTGGTACTGAGACGGGCAATAAGTAGATTGGGTTTTAAGTTTTACTAGACCTCGTCTTGTAACTAATTTTAAATAATTCATTATTAGTATATTTAGCATCTCTAATTCAAATTCTAATCCCTTGGCCTTGACCAACTCATCAATTCTGAGGAAGGTGTGAACATGTACAGGCGACGTGAAAATCAGAATGGGGAGCATTGTCTGTTGTTCGCTCCTTTGTTTTATGCCACATGACGTTGACCTTCCTAGCAGTTCATATGGGGACAGAGTTTATCATACTTTTTTTTTTCTTCAAAAAGTCAGATTTCTGACATTTTGATATTTTTTCTACTATCGCGCACAGTTTTATATTGTTATAGTTATAGAGGCCGAAAAAAATAATGGAAGCGTAAAGTAACAATAGGAATACAACTCCATAATTACATCTCCTCCAGAATAGCAGAATAAATAGCTCTGATGATAATGATAATGAATCAACTCTGATTGTGATTTTCTTCAGTTCCCTGCTTACGCTCAGAAAAGGGTTCTCAGACACCTTTCAGGGTCAAGATCTCAGCAGACTGTTTGACTAGCTTTAATTATTTTCCCCACCTATTTAAGTATGAACAAATTAGCTTTTACCAGTAACTTCATATATATATATATTATATCCCAATTTCCCGACTTGTGGCTCAAAGGGACATACAGCAATAGCCTACATGTTTTAGATGAACTTTTATAATATGAATACACCTATTAATATTAAAATCAGGTTGCTAAAGCCATGTTGTGCCTTCTAATGAATCATTGTTATGTTCTTTTTTTTCTGTCTTTGCAGGTGCAAAGACAAGCAATGTGTTCTGGTTTGCCTTTAGACCCCTGACAATTCACCTTCTGCTGATATAATTATAATAAGTGACTACTTTAAGTAGAATGGCAGAAACTTTACAACTACTAAAATGCGGTGTTCGTTTTTCACCTCCTGCATTAGTTCTCACCTACAAGGACTGGAAATCAGGAAAAATGAGACGAAGGTCCATGCCTTTGCGCAACTTCAATAAAAACACTGGGATTGAACGAATGTGCGATGACCTCAAGGAGAACCCTCGCCATGCTAAATATGTCCGATTACTCTCAGCAGTTCAGTTACAACGGCTGCTGACCATCGTAAAAGACAAAATTAGTGGATTGAGTTTAGAAGCAAGCATTGCACGGAACAACGAAATGGAATCACTAAATGCAGAGGAAAATTTGAACACGGTTGATGAGGAAACGCTTAAGCGCAAAAAATTGGTGATGAACACTTCTTTCGAAAAAAATCAGAAAAAATTAGGTGACCCTGACTTTGAGTACAATGTTGAAGTTGAGTTTGAAGCTGGGGCAATTGAGACCAGTGGTTGGGATTCAGAAAATGATTCTGACATGGACTTTTGATGGCGTATAATTTTGTGTTAATCTTTTTCTTGAAATATTTGCCAATCTAAGTACCCTCTAGCACGGAAAAATCAAACAGATAGACTTGCTATATACAGCATTCTTGAACATTTGTCTTAGCCCAGAATTTATTTCTATATTCTCTTTGCATTTGCAACATGATTTTCTCAAACACCATGTACCAACTCAAAAAAAACCTGGCAAAGCAGAAAAATATCCAAAAGAAAAAATGCAAATATTTAACTACTGATAATAGGTGGTCACCATTTTTTTCATTAATAAATACTGATTAGGGGAAGTTACACATTTCTTTTTCTCACAGTTAGCATAAGTACAGGGTATCAAGGGTTATGTACCTTGTCAAACTTCTTTGGAAACGGACATCACATAAAACTTGATGATATAGGTATATAATATATCTCAAACACACATTCATATTCAAGGTCCAGGCTGAATTAAATTTTTCCGTGCTGGAGTGTATTCACACATATACATATAAAAAATATATAGCTGACTTCACATCAGTCAATGTCATCAGGGAAGTGGTGAAGAAGGAGGCAAGGTGGCTGAGTGGTTAGGATAACGGACTCATGGTGAAGGTTGTGGGTTCGAATCCTATCCCAGTCACCTCTCATTGTTTTTCTTGGGCAAGAAACTTTACTCTATGATTACCTCTCTGTAGGAATGGGTACCAGTGGTCGACAAGCGTCCTATCTAGAAGTGACTTATCTATTGTCACTCTGTTTCATGCTACGGAAACTGATAAAAAAGCACTGGCTCTATTTGAATTTGCCTCAAGACTCCTAAGGATTTACGTAGCGGTCAAACACTGATCTATTTGGTCATGGATGTTACTAAGCAAGAAGAGGTGTATTGGTTCCAGGAAGTTTAATGCTATTGACAAAATTGATCACGATGAATTATTGACATCGACAGTGTGGGGCCTATTGTACAAAGCTTATATGAATATAAAGATTGTCATAAGGGTGAACATTAGAAATATCAACTGTCCTTATTTTAATTGGTAGTGTGGTGAACGACAGAATAAAGAATATACACAAGCAACAATAGGGTCCATTTGCCTAGGTGACAGCGGCGACTACAAGACTAACTTAAACAGGTATGCAAAAAAGGTGAAAATAGTGTAGGGGGTCGGGGAGTTTGTATACCTGGAGCTACACCATTTTCACCTTTTTTGCATACCTCTTTTTTGGATTTTAGCTTCTGGCAGCCCTCATTCCTTTAACTTAAACAGGTGTACATAGTGGTGTTATAATATGATGTTTGCAGCCATATTGTGTCAGGTTTTTTTTGGTGATATTCTTCTGGTGCGGAAGTTGTGCCACAAAAAAATTGTCAAATGTTGCTTCTTGTACTTACTAAATTCTTATACTATGGTGTGAGCGCTATAGTTTGATACAAGTAAGATAAGATACAATATTTTATTAATCCCAAGAGAGAAATTACAAGATGTTTTGACATTATATTAAGATAAAGTAATGCAGAAAAGTCAAATGCTTAATGATACGTACGCCTCTTTATTTTATAACGTTATATATATATATAAGGTTAGAGGTCACAACATTTTATCTATTTTCTTGCCAGTTCATATAAAAAATTGCAGAAGTGTCAAATTTGTCATCTTGTACCAGTATGAATAGTTTGATGAAAAATTATGATATTTCCTTCTCCATATATATATACAATTTTGATAAATTTTATACAAGGATTTTTATAGCATTTTACATCCATGTATTTATTGGTGCAGGAGGTTGTGTGTACTTGGGAGAGGAAAAGGGGGGAGGGGGTCGGGGAGTTTGTATCGTATCGTGAAAAGTATCAATCTTGTATGCAACTAAATCAATTTCATGTTTCACGCACTTGGTCATCTTTGAGGGAATAGAAATCCTCTGTGGAGTTTTATACGTTTTCACATTGCAAATTTGTTTCTGTTTCTACTGTAACTGTAACCACGAGGGCTACAGTAAACCGTTGATTAATGCTCAACAGTGAGAGTGTGTCACTCATGACAACTATGAAATATTAAAAAACCCAGCAGACCGATAAATCAGCTTCAATGATAGACCGCACAAAAACCACAATGTTTTGACCAATTGTCGCTTGACAAAGGCGTGTAGTCGAAACTTTGCTATTTTATGCTGTTGATCATTGCAGCTGAGGGACGTTGTTTATATAATACTTATACTCTATATCTTCAACATTTATGCCATATATATGTCAACATAGCTTTCGCAGATTAATAGTACTGTTGTAGAGACTGTTTAATCACCTTTTTGTCATAATTCCTCAATAAAACAGTTCCTGGCTATGTGTTTTGCCATAATATATATATCATGGTGGTCAGCGGTTCGATGTACCATTCCCATTCGCAACTTAGGGCCAGTTCTGTCTGTCACTGACTTGTATGGTATTGATGATGAGGTACGACGTTGGCTGAATGGTTAGGCTGCTGACCTCGAGATCTATGAGATTCTGGGTTTGAATCCTGGCTTCCAGAAGCTGAGTCGAGCAATGAAAAATGTGTAAAGAGCTTTACACAAGGACTCAACATCGGTAGCTTCAGTCAGTATTTGAACTCAGGACCTCCCTAACTCGTGCCGAGTAGCCTAACTCTAACCTCTCGGCTTTGATGAGGCAATGGAAGCAATATAACATGCATCTCACAATCACTTCTCACAGACAGATTATTTATTGATTTATTTATCAATTAAAAATAAAGTATGGCAAGAAACAATATCAGAGGTGATAGAAAAGAGGGGGTGTAAGAAAACTCTGGATAGAGATCAATGGCGAAAGTTCGTCCACACTTAACCTCACACTGAAAGGTAGGAGGAAATTGATAAAGAAAGAAAGAATTAAAAATAAACGATGTGAGACAAACCTGCCTCTCTCTTGCAGGCTAAAAAACAAGACAGGATGTTCATACTTTCCTAGCTGTAATCGATCATGGAAAATTTAGATTTCTCTCTTAATAACTGATATTGTCCTCCAAAGATATTATATTTGTGATTACTTTGTCAATTATTATCTTTGGAGCATGTATATATTTGGTAGTAAATCATGTAGAACATACTACACGCAATGTCTTCTTCAAAGCCTTATTTGTTAGTTATGAAGATACGACTGGCTGTTAATGCTGATCACTTTGTTTGTGCTATAATATATGTGAGGGTGATGGTCGATTGTGTATTTTACTCATTTGTCACAGTATTATAATATACTGTTTTTCAATATAATGGTTGGAATGTAAATCGCCTCAAGCTTGAATCTAACTTGATAGTTTGCTATTATAGATGATCTGTATTATTATTATTATTATTATTATTATTATTATTATTATTATTATTATTATTATCATCATATCATCATCATTATTATTATTATCATCATCATCATTATTATTATTATTATTATTATTATTATTATTCTTAATCATTATTATTCTTAATCATTATTATTATTATTATTATTATTATTATTATTATTATTATTATTATTATAATCACTATTATTATTATTATTATTATTACTATTAAATTATTATTATTATTATTATTATTATTTTATTATTATTATTATTATTATTAATATTATCATGCATCATCTTCAGTAATGATAATGAGATAAAAGTCAATCCACTGAACAACACTACACTCAAAAACGTTTACGCCGAAAACGGTTACAGCAAATTACAATAATTATAATCTAACACTAACAATATTTTGGTCCCAATAGAGGAAAACAGTTGGGTAGTTGGGAATTCCCAAAGCAAAGATCATTCTATTTTTGGAATTAGATATCTATATTGCACAAATTATCTAAAGCACGAGGGAATTCACTGGTTTATTAATAAGCTCAAAGCTGAGCACACAATATTATAATATATTTTTACGGTTCTTCCCGAATAGCAAGCTAGTAGCAAGTTTCAAGTTTCAGAACAATATTAACTCTGCACTAAACTTATTCTTCTTCTATTGCAGTAATGTAGTAATGATAAGGGCAGGTTGGAGTCTGACATTTGGCATTGTTTTTTTGTCCTGCGGCAGACAAGTGGGTTATTTCAGTCTTTTTTCGGAATACTATACTTTGAAGACAAAGTCTGGAATGGACAAATTAAAGGCAATTTTATTATTTTGATCATTTATCATTATTATCCATATAGACAATTTATACATTTTATTATTTTGATCATTTATCATTATTATCCATACAGGCAATTTATAGATTTTACTATTTTGATCATTTATCATTATTATCCATATAGACAATTTGTAGATTTTATTATTTTGATCATTTATCATTATTATCCATACATTACAAAATTTCACAATATTATAACAAAAATAGAGTGCTTATCTTTTCCCTCGAGATTTGTTGGTATCCGAGTTAGATGTTTGTTTTTTTACAAATGACATGTCATAATAACATACATATTATATGTAACGACGGTGATGGGGGGTGTACCTTAATATTTTGATGCTTTTATTATTATATTATTATTATTGTTATGTGTGAACCACATAGACTGAATGTGAATGATGAATAAATATATAAATATATATATATACCTAAGCAAGAAAACCTACACAGCTTATTATTATTGTCTTTGGCTCTCTTTATCTCGCTATGGTAAATATGCCGTGTATAATATATATGTGTATACTGGCTTCAGTAAATAATAATGTATCTATGTACCCTTGAGAAAGGGGAAGCCTGAAACGTCTGATAATTGTTATTTACAGAAGCCATTACAATATGTATTATATGCATCTTTCATGAAATTTCCACAGTTTCTATAGCTGTTTGGTGAACACCTGAGGCTGTTGAACAGAGTATTGCTTCTTGAACCTAACAAGGTTTAGTGGCACAGCGGGTTGATCCCCTTGATCCATAGATTTTCCGGCTTTGTATCAGGCCATGTGTGCTAGTGGGGCACAGACTTGCACTTAACCTGGATACGTTTCACTTGGGTCTAGGCATCGATGCCTTCTGCCTTGTACCCTGTCCTCGGCCAGACACAGAGCTGGTCCCTATACTGTTTAATCCCTGTTCTAAAGGGAACAGATAACAACAAAAAAACATTATGTATTATACACTGCTTATTTAGGCCGGGCGTCCACTGGCGGTTTTGGTCAGCTGCGCATGTGACTACCAGGTGAGTTGTTATTGTTTTGACTATTATTTATCAAGTTTTCAGCCTGTTAGTCGCCTGCTAGTCACATGCGCAGCTGACCAAAACCAGCAGTGCACGCCCGGCCTAAAGAAGCATAATCCTCTGAACAACAATTACCCCCTCAGTGAACACATCAATCATTCATTAGGTTTCTATACTACAAATTATTATTATTTTTTAAGATAATGATTCTTTTTAAAATATCACAATTGACCTAAGGGGGAGACAATTTGTCTAGGGCATATTCCAAGGGTAGACCATCGGCAAATCGAAGATGACCACAGTCTGTGCTCTCAGTGTTTGGGAGAGTGCATGTGGCTTCTCAATCCGAAGCTGGAAGCACACAGGTGCCCACATAAATATGTGACATTGATGGTCATTGGTTTGGGTCATGAAGGATGCAGATCTGTGACGTCATTCTCTTGCGGCAGTGAGGCGCCGTTGTCGCCGATTTGTCTAGGGCCTATTCCAAGGGTAGACCGGAATTACAACCAAGGAGTCAGGCCCAAAGCGGCGCCGGAAATGCAAATGAGATCGAGATCGTGAGAGAAAAATCCAGGGCTTCCAGTTCCAGTTCCACCAGGATTTCAACCCGTGACCTCTCGAACTAAAGGTCAGTCACATAACGACCATAACGTATTATATTACCGGAGTATTTATCACGCTGGTCAACCCTATCCCTTGTGTTAATTTGTGTGTGTGTGTGTGTGTGTGTGTGTGTGTGTGTGTGTGTGTGTGTGTGTATTTGTTTGAAATCAATCAAAATCAAATTAGATCAAATTATGTTCCTAGTCCTGGAAATCTGACCTTGAACTTATTGCAATTTTTTTTTACGCCATCAGATAGATCGTGCCTTTAATAGCAATGTGTTAAAAATAGACGACTTATATTTTGACGATAACTGTGTTATTAAAGGTTAACAAATTAAAAATATGCTATGAACGAGCATTTAGACACATGGTTCAGCCATAGGTTACGTTCCATTTTTGAGGAAACTTAGAAATATTCTGCGTTATGATTGGTCAGTGTATGTTTTATACTACGGCATTCCCCCTAAAGACATGTTCCCATTGGCCTAATTAAAAACACTACTTGTGCTAGTTAATGAAAAGTCTTGATTTTAAAATTCTTTTCATTTTTTTTTCTTTTTAAATCTAGGTATTCGATCGATTAAATTTGTTATTCTATTTTGAGTTTCCTAACACTTCCGAGGTAATATATATTACCTCAGATATTCCTCTTCCCCAAACCATCTGTATACTGTACACTGTATATAATAAATAGCACATTTATATAGCGCTTATTATCCACGATCATCGCCATGCTCTAAGTGCTTTACAGTAGCACATTTACCCCGGGTAAGCAACGGAACACTCAATACTACGTAATACGCCACACGCTGCCTGTTAGGCGCGAATACAATTTTTGGACAACGACAAACGCTGCTTACAACCGAGAGGACCTCCGAATTTAACGTCCGTCTCCGATAGGACGAGGTAAGCAGGGCAAAGTGTCTTACCTAAGTACATAAGCACCGGTGAGCCAATACATTTCAATATGTATACATTTTTTGTCGCTGACGGGTTTAGAACCCAGGCGGTCACCCGTCTATTCACTGACACGAAAGGCGTGGCTTGTCAACATCAACAGTCGAGACGTGCTCACTGCTCGCCCACCGACGCCCCCATTTACATCCATTTTAGATTTAACCTGCTCGTCATTCAGTTAATAAACATACGACGTTAACTTCATTTAAAAAAATATGAAAAACCAATAATAAAAAAATAGAAAAAAATGATATTCTTTAACCAAAGGATGAATAGTTATATTTTACAGGGGAAGAAAATATGTTTTTGTATCTTACTTTTGTCCTTTGGGTAGAATGACAAATTGAAGCTTTATTTAATCTTTGACATTCAGGTTTTGCGTGGCTATAATATGAATGGACTGAAAAACCAACACAACACTAGGCCCACATAATGAGTACTTACTTATGGCCATTTGCGTGTTAGGTCACAGACTGAGACGCCTTGGCTGCTTCTTTATTTTCTTGTGTGAGCCTTCTCCACACTTCGCGGGTTTGAGCTGCCGCTCTTAAATATTCTAAGCCTTTTTTCCGATTTTAGAGCCATGGTTGGATCTCGGAGGCGGGCGAGGTCATTGTTAAGTGCAACAGGCAGAGTTGTTATTGGCCTTCCTCGAAAGTGTTTTCCGGATTTGGTGAAATAACGACTAGCTCCTTGCTAAGCTAGAGTCAAAATCGGTTTGAGGGATAAGATACATCTCTATTAACAAACATTGGCACAAAGTAAGGATGAATTACAAGGTTGGCAATCGGTTCATTTTATTTTTTGGATACCTATTACCGGACGGAAGTTGACTACAGCATCGTGACTTGAGAAATACAAATCTAAAAATAGCTGTCAGACGATATGTCTCACATCCGTCCGGCATCTTGTCGTAAGTATCTTTTAGGCTCAAAGCTAGAAATTATTTGAAAGTGTTTTCTTTAAAAAAAACCAACATAACGAATGTGGAAGGAAGGAACGCATGCATTTAAACATAACAATGATAATAATCTAGCCTCTAATGCACACATTTATTTAATTCTACTTTCATTTATGATCTACGGGAGAGAATACTCTTCTTGCCTGACATGCCGTCACGCTACCATAATATATAAAATACACATCATGAACATGGGATTTATAAAACGTTTTGCGTTAGGTCGTAAATTGACCGTGACTATCAGTGAAAATACATTCATCAATTTATCATTCTATAAACAAAATAATTTGGGCAATGTATCACTATCTTTAAAATGGGGTGTTTACCCCAACTGTATGAAATGATAAGCCTCGCCACTTTGCAATTACAGTGACACGAGTTTTGGGCTCAAAGCTCGAACTTATTTAAAAGTGTTTTCTTTAAAAAACAACATAACAAATGTGGACGGAAGGAACGCATGCATTAAAACATAACAATGATAATAATCTAGCCTCTAATGCACAAATTTATTTAATTCTACTTTCATTTATGATCTAAGGGAGCGAACACTCTTCTTGTCTGACATGCCGTCAGGCCACCATAATATATAAAATACACATCATGAACATGGGATTTAAAAAACGTTTTGCATTAGGTCGTAAATTGACCTTGACTATCAGTGAAAATACATTCATCATTTTATCATTCTATTAACAAAATCATTGGGGCACTATCTTTAAATTGGGGTGTTTACCCCAACTATTATCTGTTCCCTATAATACCGTAATTAAACAGTGTAGGGACCAGCTCTGTGTCTGGCCGCGGACAGTGTACAAGTCAGAAGGCATCGATGCGCAGACCCAGCTACAACGTGTCCAGGTTGAGTGCAAGTCTGTACCCCACTAGCACACATGGCCTGCTACAGTGCTGAAAAATCTATGGATCAAGATTTAAAGGCAAGCAGGGGATCAGCCCACTGTGCCAATAAACCGTGTTTGGTGCAAGATGTAATACACTGTTCAATATTACTCATATCAGGTCCAGACAACATGGCATTGTAGCCTCAGGTATCCGCCAAACAGCTTTAGAAACTGTGGTAACTTTACTAAGGAGGCAAAAAAGAAGAGATTGCAAGGTTCGAACTCACGACCTTCTACGTGTAAAGCAGACGTGATAACCGCTACACCATAGGACTAGTTGCCTCAACTGTATGAACTGATAATTCTCGCCACTTTGTAATTACATTGACCTGAGTTCTAAAACTTTATAGACGTGTTGCTTATTTTGCCTATCACTAAGCAGTGTCGTCTTTGTCCAAAAATTGCAGTCGAGCCAATCAGGCCACCTGTGACGTATTCCGTTTCTTTCCAAGGACAAATGTACTACTGTAAAGCGCTTGGAGCAAGGTGATATTCTTTTGGATAATCACTATAATTTAGTATAATATTTTTTTATCTTTTTACTTTACTAATATCACCAGGGATTTCTGTGCAATGGATCCCATCCCACTGTGCAATTCAAAACAATTAATACTCTATCAGTTAGACAAATGAAGGAGTAATAAATGATCATGAAAAGCAGCTTCGTACCTGTCAAAAAATGAAATGTATTTGCACATATCAGGCCCCGTGCGATGATTGTGGATATAAAATAAAAATAGACAAAATTCCCTCTATTCATCCCAGGGGGAAATTTGTCTTTAGGGTCTATTCCAAAGGTAGACCGGAATAACCCAGGCGTTAGCCACAAAGCAGCGCCGCAATATGGCATCGAGGTCTTGAGAAGAAAATAACAGTGCTTCCATCGGGATTTGAACCCGCGACCTCTCGAACCAAAGGCGAGTGACTTAGCCACTGCACCACTGGCTCCTTATATATATATGCGCTATATACATGGTGTAACCTTAGACCCCATCCACATGGCTTTCAAAATTCAGAACATGTAGAATGAAACAGATTTGAACAGTGATTATGTCTGGTCTCAAATCGAAAATGTCATAAATTTATTTCAATATGTAGTATGTGCACTGGGCTTTGGCATGACAATAAAAAAAGAGAGAGCGGGCACTGAATGGTCTAGTAGACAGACTGGTAGTGGGATAATGTAACAGTGCCAGTGAGAGAAATCTGATTGTCTCGCTGGGGTGATCGGCCACATGAAATGGGCGTAGTCGTGAATGGCAACTCTCACTATATCTGGACTATGAAACCATCTTTCTTGGGGTGGCGGATTAGTCCAGAGGCAGTGGGCTGTTTTCTGTTTACGACGAGGCGGAGTTACCGTGGCAGGCAAGGGTTCGACTCACCCGGTCGACAGAAATAATTTTTTCTATTTTCTGCTCTTGTCTCTCACTGGCACTGTTACATTATCCCACTATCACTATCTTTCTGCTTTGGCATGGGTTGCTTTGGAAACTTCTCCGTATGTCCCACCTTATCGTGGTGGAGAGGTTTGTGTGATCTCATGATTTAGAAGGCTATACAAAAAGGTGCAACCATATTTGGCAGGCTTCTAATGAAGATCCAGACAAAGAGTCCACGGGGCCTGATAAGGGGCCTTGTGGTGGTAGCCCCGCCACTTACCTAGGGTACTGTGGGGTAATGGCCTGCATACCCGAAATTACAAAATTAAAAAAAAACCTAATGTAAGTGCTTTGGAAACGACCTGGCCTAATCATCACCCGATGTCAATGGCTATGGCCCTGTACGTTAATCATGAACAGACTGTGCCGAAAACGCGTCAGGAACTCTAAAGATGGTCATAATACAACTCTCCAAAGCGTTATGGGTGACCTGAAATTGTATACTGAATTGTTCATTCAACCTTACCCCCACGCTTCTGGATGCTGTTAAAAATAAACATATTAAATTTGTAAATAAACGTATGACAGTTTGGAACTGAGATAAGAAACAAGTACTGTCGAAATCTATTTTATTTGTTATATTCTATTTATTCTCAGATTTACTTGTCAGGGGAGGATTAAGGTATCGAAATAACATGTAAAATGCCATTCATTCATCCATTGATTCATTCGTCTATTCAATCATATTCATTGTTTTATTTAAGAACTGGAAAAATAATTTCGGCAACAATGAGCAGCCCGCCCTCGCTCCACCTAGAGACAATTCAAATATTCTTGATTGAGGCTAACAAATAGGTGGATATCTTTTGACGTCGCTCAGGACACAACAATGAAGTCCATTTGACAATCACAATTGCTCCAATCAATCAATAATGGCTTAAAATTAGTTTATGGCAACACAATTGTTTCTCCGTATCCGATTTAATGTAGAAACATACACTTTTCAGACCTATTCAAAGTACTCTCCATAACTACGTAAAGAAGATTTCCAGGCATTGAACTACTTTACAAAGGCCTTGTGGTGAACTCTGTGGGGTTTATTCCTCAAATCTGATTTCACTGCTCTGCAAAAGTCTTTTATCAATTTGAAGTTCCTCCCAGCTAATGTCTTCTCCAGGTTAGGAAAACAAAAGACACACGGTAGGAAGTCAGGACTGTAAAGTGGATGCTAAAGCACATTGGTTTGTTTTGTTCGCTAAATATTCAATTACCATCCTAGCGGAGGTGTGTGTTGCTATGGAGAATAAAGGGTTTAGAGATGCCTAAGGCAAGGAGCTGCCGTTCAAATGCGTTTTCCCGTTTTGTCATCAGGGTGTAAATATAGTATTTTACCAAAGTATCATTGCCCAGGTGGCAACTCCCAGTTGTCATGTAACTGAAGAGTAGCCACTGGGGTAACAGCAAGTGTTTATCGGTAAAATGTATGGACCTCATGGTACATTGTTGT
>JARFNW010039966.1:0-24120 GCA_031763155.1 Dirona albolineata | reverse complement strand
ATGGCATTTATATAGCGCTTATCCACGATCATCACCATGCTCTAAGCGCTTTACAGTAGCACATTTACCCTGGGTAAGCAACGTAATTATTTTATGGGGATTGCAGATGGAGACAGACAAAAATCACTCAACAGAAAGTGTGCACTGGATCGTAGCGCAGTAACATTGATTTAACATTGGGTTCCCGTAAACGAAACTCACTGCAATTTTCCCAAGGGTGCGTGTGGCACCAAACACAATGATTTCATTTGTGTTTTTATGTGATATTAACCATCATATTCTTTTGCTTGTTTTGTTTATCATCCTTGGTATTGGAGGTAAAGTATGCTTCCAATTCTAGTTATTTTAACAATTTTACATCATTTGGAAACATTTTTAAAAAGATGTTGGATTTTTGTTGTTGTTGCTCTGAATGACTTAGTGGCTAAGCAACAATTTTAAATATATGCCCTCCCAGTCCCAATGTCCATGATATTATTAATGTGTTAAATTGTAAGGGAGTGTGAGGTCATATTTCCAATGTTTACTTGAACCAAATTGACGGAGTGACTGATTGAATAAACACCCCCAATGTCCACATCATCCATGAATAGGTAAAAACTGTTTGCTTGGGTTTTCCATTTCCCTAAGGTCGTTCTATTGTGAGTAGAAAGTTCCGTGGCAAACAACTTTTCAATGGTGAATAAGGAATCTCATGATTTTTTTTTCGGTACTTCCCGAATAGCAAGGTCAAGTTGCTGGGGAAAATCTTCTAATGATATTGTCCTATTGTGTTCAGATGTAAGGGTGTGAGGGGTCATGTTTCAAATGTAAGGTCAGTCGACCTTGCTCAAGTCCATCTTATGACAATTTACAGGTTTTTAAATGAAAATCCCAATTTTTTTTTGCACTTTTCATTATTTTTCTCTTAAGTCTTGGTTTTATGTTGCTTCTTTCTTTATTTTTTTTTTGGATTTTCTGAAATATTAGAAATGCTTGGCATGCCAGATAGTACATTATTCAATTCTGGTGTGGGTGCCACCAATGCGGGAACATCTTGGAATGCCATTTTATTTATTTGATCAGAATTGTGGTGAAAGTAAGTTGGGCGGTGGTGGTGGTCCAGGAGGTGATATAAAGTAAAGAAAGAGATTTGACTGTCTAAATGACTATGCCTCCCTTTTTACCCTTTCCATTTTCTTTCAACCCAGACTTATTACCACCATGGTTTAGCATTGGAATTGCTTTTGATTTATGCCTGCATTGCCCCTCAGTCAAACCCCATAAAAGCTCAGCTAAGAAGGCCTATGTGTGTATACGAAAACAAGCTTTGATGCTGCTAGGTGTAGTGCTCTTCCATAACCTTAAAAAGTTTTGATGAAATTCTAATATAACAAAGACAAAAAGGTTTACCTAGATAGAGTTTTGTTGTGTCCCATTTAGTAGAGTGTATTAGTATTACACTCCGTTTTTGCAATTGTAAAATATGCATGTTTGCCTCTTTGGTAAAATTTCCAGTTTCTATAGCTGGTGAACACCTGAGGCTACAACATCATGTTGTCTGGTCCAGATATGAGAAATATTGAACAGAGTATTGCTTTTTGTACCAAACAATGTTTATTGGCACAGTGGGCTGATTCCCTGCTTGTCTTGAAAATCTTGATCCATATATTTTCCAGCTCTGTATCAGGTCATGTGTACTAGTGGGGCATAGACTTGCGCTTAACCTGGATACATTTTACCTGGGTTAGCCCATCGATGCCTTCTGCCTTGTACAGTCTTCGGCCAGACACAGAGCTGGTCCCTACACTACACTGTTTTTCACAGTACTTTAGGGAACGGATAACAAACAAACAAAATATGTTTGGGTCAAGTGTCATACAGGAAAACTGATCCAAGTGTATTCAAATTGCATGATGATTACCCTCCTTGTCTTTCGTCTTTTTGTCGTTTTATTTATAACTTGAGGTGGAGTGATGGCCAAGAGGAAATAATAAGTAAATAATCAAATAATCAATAATCAATAAAAAAAGTGAAAGTCTGCGTGAAGTGATTAATCCCAGGAGATGCGGTTTACTATTTGTTGTTTATCGAGTCCCCTTTATACCACAGAAAGCAGTGTAAGGGCCAGCCTTATGTCAAGCTATGAAGGGGATTCATGTCAAACGGAAGTAAACCCAAATGATGACTAACACCACTCATCACCTTATACATGGCAAGAAAGACTCTGCATCATAAATTAAAGACAAGCAGGTGATGAGCCCTCAGCATATTTACTATTTTTGGAATGTAATGTGAAAGTCCGCAAGTGAATAATAGGACATCCCAATCTCACACATGACGGAGGGGTCAAGGTCAAGGTGTTTGGTGGCCATGTTATAGTATTATGTTTTCAGCAACAATGTAAAAATGGATAAGGACAGATGAATTCCCTTTGCATATATTGTGTAGAAATCAAGTCGGCCATAACAATAACATTGTAACTGAATACCCCTACTCATATTATACCTCCTCCAGTCCTCCCTCCACTTCAGGTGAGAATATTACAGATGAATATTTTATTTTGACTTGAATCCAGCAATAAAGTTCTTTAACGGAGAAAAAAATCTAAATTTTATTCATTTCTTTTCTCATTAGTGAATGAATGAAAAGGATTCTTTAATCATCAATATTATATTAGGGAAAGTCTACATGCATATTTTCCCTCACTTGACTTACTTTGGGTACCTGATCCGTCTACAGGCTGAGGAAGATATTATCACTATACGTTTCATTGTGCTGTACAGCATATATATGTTTCATTGTGCTGTACAGCATATATATACGTTTCATTGTGCTATACAGCATATATATTTTTCATTGTGCTTTACAGCATATAACATAAAAGGATATATATACCAATTATAGGGAGAGAACATGGCTTGCTAGTAAGTTCAGATTATAGACTGAAGAGATTTATTCACTCTTTTGGTACGTCAAAAGGACGATGAGCTAAGACAGCCAGTGTCTATTTATAGCACTGAAGTAAGCAGCTGATGTAAGCTGGCTGGAGTAAGTGTTAGTGCTATACAACAGATACTTATGCAACAGTATGCTGGTATTATGCGCCTAACAGGCTGCTATACTGTATGCTCTTAATGAAATTAAAGACATTGAATGTCAGCCTGAGTGGAGGATGACATGATGTAAAGTATGTGAGCCTGTACCTACTGTGCTACTACAACTTGTATGGGGATACAGACTCTAAGCCAAACTCATCTTTATCTCAACTGACAATCATAACATGAAAAGTCCTGAGCAGGTGTTTTAAGTAAAGAGAACTTGGCACTGAACTCCATCACATGCAAGGAGGTTGGGTGCCTTGGGAATGATGCCTCAGTCAACTGAGATGACAAATTTTTGTTAGTATTATCCGACAACTGGAAAAGTGAATTCACTTTCTAGAGAGTGCCATTTGTTGGTTTCACAAACACAGGAACCAGGATAAGCTTTTGCTAAATAGGGCACAACATTCTGAAGGGGCTAGCATCTATTACGATAATGGTTGGGCGCATCAGAATTCCTTTAACATGCCTAGCGTGACCACCAGGATTGTTTTTTGCCCACCCGAGGATGCTAGTGTTCTGACTCCAAATACTCGACCCATAGAGCCAGAAGATGCAGTAAAATTATCATTTGAAAACATAGTTTCGAACTCAGCACCGTTTGAACTGTACATTTCACTTCACCTGAATGAATAATTTATAATCGGAAAAATGTTCTCTTGCCCAGGTGGCAACTCCCAGCTGTCCTGTAACTGAAGAGTAACCACTGGGATAACAGTAATGTGTTTATCAGTAAAATCTATGGACCTCATTGTCCAATTTACTGGTAAAGAGGTTTGGACAGTGGGCTCATCATCACCTGCTTGTCTTTAATTTCTGATGTAGTCTTTCTAGTCATGTGTAAGGTGATGAGTGGTGTTAGTCCTCGTTATTTTTTTACTTCCATTTGTTATGTAAACCCTTCATTGCTCGACATATGACTGACCCCTACACTGCTTTCTGTGGCATAAAGCTGACTCGATAAATGAACAAAAAATATTCTCATCAAGTCGGGGTTGAACTTGGTACCTTTAGCGTCTGCGGCGCAACAGAATTTGCAATACAACTGTGCCCTCCATGATTGCATACTATGGATGCTTCGTTGGGAAGCTTTGGATTCATCAGTCATCATGATGACCCAGGCAAGACTAAGTCTTCAAAATGTAGGTACTTATTTTTTGCGGGTCTGATTTGAGTTTAATTCCAATTGACACCACTACAGGTCTCTCCTCATTTGCTTCTGATCACATGGCAGTGGTGACTCCAGCACTCACACTTTCTCATTTTATTACAAAAAATTGAAAGTTAAATGAAAACTCTTCCTCAAAACTTGCAGAGAGTGATCAAGTTAATAATTGATATTGATAATGGTAAAAAGCAGTTGTTCCAAGTGAGCTCAATAACATAACATATAAGCAAGGTGTAGAAAAGGATACCAGCTCACAGTTGGGAAAATACATCTTGCAATATCACACCCTCTCCTGAACCTTGAAGTAGATATATTTGCATTATATTATGAATTATACTAATCAAAAACTACTTCTGAGAAGACCTTGGACAACCAAACAAAACACAAAACAAATTTATAAATTCTCACAAAAAAATTTATTTACATGAAGTCATGAAATAAACAACTCTTGATGGTATCGCAGTAAGGTAAAAATGTCAAATGATGACCAAGCATCCAATTGTAAACTATTATACCAAACAAGTACATAAAGTTGATGCATTCTACTCATATTCACAGCCATACACTCTCTCCTTACAATATTATAGTCTTTCACTCCACTCCACCAGTCACGCGTTGATGCCCATCACATAGAACACACATTCAGTGGGTAATAAATAAAATGTTTCACCATTCATTTATACATTTTTCAAATGCTGAAACCCGTCCACTCCCTCCCCTCCCCGGCTGGCAGAACAGCAGCGTCATCAAACAAAAATTTAAAAATACAACTTGGATGGCAGATTATATTTCAAACTTGACTTCCACTATGTACACAACAAATTTTGAATACTCACTTCGTTTTTGCTTATGGAAAGTGAAAACAATATTAAGCAACTTCTCATAACAAATGTACAAAACTGATATTATGGCATAATTTAAGAGATTGTACAAGAACTGCAAATGTATTTTTCGTCATTGCATTACATCCTAAATTATTATGCAATCCACTCATCATAATTTATGATGAATACGAGATAACACCTAATTCTGAAGGCAGACTTTCCCCTTATACATTAATTCTGTTTATGGAGCCCCAGGCTAAAAAACAATGCTAACAAGAATCTACAATGTTTCTTCATAATTGAGTAATATTTCCCATGTTTTTGAACACCACAGTGTAAGGCACAAAGGCAGTTACGTGATAAAAAATGTATTGCCTTATCATCTTGAATGCTAATATAAATGTCAAATGCGTAAAGATTGGTAGGACATGATGAAAAAACATGCCCTGTATCTAGGACCATCCTCGCCCCCTTCAAAGTCTGCTGAACTTACACTTAACTGATACAGTATACCCTTTCAAAGTGTTATCAATAACATGTGTTGCCCTGAACAAGTTGAGTTAAACAAAGTAGAAGAATAAATGTCTTTGATGCAATTGCCAGGCAAGCTTTTCTCTTCAAACAATATGAATATTCAATCATGACAGAAGGTTGCCAGGGACCTACAAATAGCAAGAAAAAAAAACAGTAAACTGATTTCTTGCAAATCAAAGTAGAAGAGATATTTGATTTCAAATTTTTAGCTTACTGGAAAGAAAAAAAAATACAACAAAAAACATCCTCTTGAATAAATTCTGACGGTGGCAGATTTTGTCAACGACATCTTTCATGATTTGTATATCTCACAAGATTTCCCTTCATTGATGGACAGGTCGCAAATGACTGATGGAGGATATAAAGACTTCATCTTAAGGATAAGTTTGCTCTACGACATACAAAACCATAGATGATTCGACTAAATTTAAAAAAATAAAATGTGTTGCTTCATTTATTATTTTGAGTCTTCCAATTAGAACTAGAACCTCATTTTAATCATTCTTATTGTCTTGAAAAACTAAGTCCTTGGTTTGGTTTCATGTAGCCCGAATAATTCAAAATCTGACAGAGACTGGCTATGGTCACAGGTCAGTCCATTTCTAAATAAAAAGAGCCTATTCCAAAAACAACCATAAATTTAAAAAAAATATCTAGGAAATTTCTGTATAAGCAACTTATTGGTTCTTTAAAAAAGTGTTCTGCAATAAAAATTGTCGTCTTCAAGTATTTGACTACTATATAATTATAATGAATATGATCCATTTCACTAATGTGACAAATAAGTGCCTTCCTTTCTCTTTTCTGAATTGTATTACTTAATCAAAAGAGCTGGTTGAGATAGAAACAAAAATGAGAAGTTATAACCACCCTATCCCAGAAAAACAAACAAGCCCCCAACTAAAATCAACAAAAAGTGGCCATCTAATCAGATCGAGTGTGTAACTTGATTCATTGAAACAGTAAAATATTGTGCAACACCTCAGAGACAAAGATCTTGACTCAGGAGCAATGTAAATGCGCAGCTCATCTAATAACCATAAGTCTAGTCAATCTACTGAATCATATACCCATTAGACCACCATGTTCGCATACCTTGAATAATGGTAAAAATCACTTCCAAATATTGAAAGTTGTGTGTGGAAACAATCTAACCTTTCGAATCATTTTCATATCTTTTTAAAATTACAAAGATATGTGTTAGAAACCTTTCAGTGGCGACATGAAACACTAAACATCAAACCCAAAGATGCAACCTGGATGACGTTTCACTCCTCATCCAACCTCTGCACATATATAATAAATTACAGGAGCAAAATACTATTTTCTTAAAATGAACTAAACAGGTCTAGCATTGGTTTATCATAACAGATTCTAAAGTGTCAGTTACCGAGAATATATAATATTAGATAGATCAAGAAATAATCCTGTCTCTAGGTTGATCGTTTTGAATTAGGCTCATTATATTTTCTGCAAAGGATAAGAACAAATATATATATATATAAATAAATAATTCAACGGGACCCAGCACCGTGTTCGCAGCCACACATCATTGCAGAATGGTTTGAAACACAAAGATATGTGAATAATAGAAAGGATATTTAATAAAAATAAAATCTAATCTCAATCATTTCAACTTTTCAGGTAAGTACATTTGCAATGAAATGATAACACCTTGTTTGAACTTCCATAGAGAAAGGATAAAGGGAGATCTGGCCTGTTTCTATTAAGTCTTACTTTTCACATGATAAAACATTTGAGAAAGATCTTAAAATTCTAAGAAATACATTTAATTGCCTATTGTTGAAAATGAAAATATCAAACATAGGCACAACAACAAAAGTAAAAAAACAAACAAAAAGATTGCAGCTTATTTACGCTATGACTTTGGATAACTCTTGCTGCAGTTATGTTCAACAAAACATACACAAAAATGGACCAGAACCAAAGGTTCATATAGATTTCAGGAATGCTTTAAAAAATTCTGCATGCAGAAACTTTAAATACAATAATTAATAATGACATCATCATTCTCTCTCTCATATATATGTTTTGTTCATTATTAAGTACCCCCGCTCAAGTCAATGCATCACATCCAAAGCTTGATTTCTTCAAATAAACCCGTCTTTTCACTTCCGAAACATATCACTAGTGTTACCATCGCAGAACGACATAATGTTGGATATGTTTTTGCCATCAAAGGTAATATCAGGTAACATATATTTCAAATGTGACATGTGCTGTCTGTCCTTTTCAAAAAATATAATATGTAAATGTCGTATCTTTAAATTCATTTAAATTTGCGCATGAATTATTAAGGAAACCTGACCCGACCTGAAACCAAATCACGGGGCAAAGAAAGGCATCACCAGCCAGCCGGTTGTGAAACAAGGGAGTGAGTGAGGATAACAAATGATTGCTTGCAGACTTTACATTTTTTCTTTTTTTAAAATAAACTTTATACAGCAATACACTGGATGTTATGGGCATCCCACATCATTTGAGTCTCATTTCAATGAAGTCTATGTATAGTTTCTCCCAAAATCGATACAATTAACTCAGGCCAGCCGAGGGATTACGGTCAATGAATGGAATCATTAAATATACTTACAAGTTGACCTACTCTCATTTTTGTGAAGGGCAATATTTGTGTGTGATAAAGAACAATTTTTCAGTCAAGACAAACCGTTTCTCAATTTCTTTACAGGATCATGTCCATGATGGAAGAAATAATTTGTCATTCAATGGAATTCACAATAACACGAACAAAATCTATACAGATAGAAGCTTGATTTACAAATTCCTTCAAAAATATAAAACAACTCTCGATGAAATTAACACTGATCACATTTGTTCAAAAGCAGTCTTTTTACACTAAATTTCATGATATAAATTAATGGCAGGCTTTGAGGTGGGAAAGCAATTTGGGACATCTTAAATCTGACTGACAAACTGAGCTAACTGGTCCTCAGGTGTGAGGGGTGCTACCTCACCGTCTTGCTGCCCCATTGCGACATCAGAGTTCTGTAACTGTGAAATACTATTGTGAGTTTGTAAGGGTGAAAGCATAACATGGTCATTGTTCAACTGAGACGTCTCTTGCCCTACACCAAGTCCATGAAGTGGTGATTGGTTATTGACTAAATTGTGATGGGGGGATTGTTGAAGTTGGCGAGGGGATGGAATGGGTTGCTGTCGGGGCGAAGGGGTGGGTTGAGGGGATCGGACAGTTTGAGGAAGACCAGCTGTGGCAGGAGGTGACCGCACTTGTTGCAGCATTTGTTGAGGATTGGTTTGTTGTAACATGTACTGTGGACTCATGGGTTGGCCACCAGCCATCTGTTGCTTCATTTGAACTTGGTGGTGCATCATATGTTGTTGTTGGGTAAATTGGTGAATGTTGTGTCCTGTGTCATTTTGAAATGTTTGCTGGGGGAAATTCATCCGAGGGCGTTGGACAAACGGTTGAGAGGGTTGAGCAAATTGACTGAGTTGGTTGGGATTTTGCTGTCTGTATTGTTGCTGCATCATCTGGTTCATTTGATTACGTATTTGCTGCTGCTGCTGTGGCATCTGTCCCCCAGTTTGTTGGGTCATAGGTTGAGCCATACTGGGCATCCCATGCATTTGTTGTTGTTGTTGCTGTTGTTGTTGCTGCTGCTGCTGCTGTTGTTGTTGTTGCTGCTGCTGTTGTTTTTGGTTTTTGAGTTTGAGAAAATGAGCCATGAGGTTAGGATTCTTTCTAATTAAGGCAACCCATTCTTGGTTTGATATATTTTTGTTTTTAAATCCCTGAAGGAGGGTATTTACAGCTATTTGGTTGATACCTCCCGGGACCGTTGGCCCTGCTGTGGGATTGCCGGGTCTCTGGCCCATGGCAGACACAGATTGGGGCGGTGGTTGTTGTTGTTGTTGTTGTTGCTGCTGCTGCTGCTGTTGCTGAGTGTGTGGTTGCATGCCCTGGAGCCTGACATTGCCCGCCATGTTAGGCCGCACCTGTTGTTGAGGAACTTGGGGATAGGAAGGAGGCCATTGGGGTCTCTGGACTCCCATGGGTTTTCCAGATGGCACAATTGGTGAAACAGATTGGCGGACAGGAGGCTGCATTCCCATGTTGGGTTTCCCCATGGGCGGTACAGCAGCTCCCTGCCTTTGAGCTTCTGCCTGCACCTGGGCTTCCTGAGCTGCTATCAAGGCGCCCTTAGGTGGCCCTGCAGGCATCTTTCCTCCAACAGCAGCATTGTTGTTGAAAGATGCTGGTGTTGCAGATGTTTGAGGAGACGACTCCTTAGATGAAGCAACACTCGCTGGACCATTGTTCACAGAAGTATTTCCTGTCATGATAGCAACACGGCGACGCAACATCTGGGCCTGGTGTAAATTGGTGAGAAGCTGTTTTTGCCTCAGCTTTTGTTTCAGCTGAGGACAGAATGGCACTTGACACTTGTCTTCATTACAATGTTTGGCATGGTAACAACACAATGCAATAAGTTGTTTGCATATGGGGCATGCGTTGTTCGTTTTTCTTCGACAGCTCATAGTGTGGTTGACAACACGTTTCATCTTGTGACATGCATTCATCTTGCAGTTGGCATTTCTGCATTGACAAGCGTGAACAAGAGATGTGATACAACGCTGTAGAGATTTCCGTCGAGCTTCTTGTGGATTCTCTTCCTTGTCTGAGCCTGCCATGTCGTCCAGGCCAAGACCAAGCTTAGACATTGGATGTTTATGACCCTCTTTCTTAAAGCACGGAATACAGAGATCAAAGTCCTGCAAAAAAACAAAAACAAACGTAATCAAGACTTTATTGAAGATACCAGTGATTTACACTTATAGACTGAAAGGAAGATTGGATACAGTATGTATAAAATAATAAATGCATATTCTGTCATGGTGTTTTCAGAAGATGGTAGCAGAGGTGGTAGAGATTGAAAAATAGTCACAGCAAAAGTTGTGGTAAACGAAGTGATAGCAGCAGCAGTTGCAGTAGCATTAGCAGTGTCAGGGAAGGGAAAAAAAGAAAGAAAATGACTATTTTTTGGGGGTCATCGTTGATCATGAGCCACTATCAAACATCCTAACGCCTCTCATGATTTGACGTATCACAGTTCAGTAAATCAAATACGAACCACAGTAGGGATAAAAAAATATATGATGAAATGAAGTGAATGGTGGGGATTGCACTTTCAGTGCTAGTGATTTGATGACATTGTATAATGTTTCTGGTTACTTTCAGACATAACTAGCTTACAGTCAAACACAATGCTAGCAAACAATGCCTGCAAACACACAACAAAACTCTTAGGCTACAGCCTTAGTAGGACATGTGTGCACAATAAGGTTATGTTACTAAGTAGTGTCCGTGAACATCTGCTCTATCTTATACTATCCTCAATACAAATATAAAGGTAATCACAAGAACTAAATCAATTTTTGTCATCCATGGAGATAATTGCTAGAGCCTCTTAAAAAATAAGAATAAACTACAACTCATGGCATAAATTTAGAAAAGACAGGCCCGGGTAGAAATATACATAAAGAGTTTACTTACATCACAAACAGAGCAGTGGTAGCGGGTCTCAACAGCAGCTTTGCAACTGTTGCAAGTGTAGACGAATGCATCTCTGCCCTGGTTATGTAATTCATAGAGTAGTGCCATCGTGGAAAGTTTGGCTCTCCTCAAGGAGGAAAATTCATAGTGCTTTTCCCTGGCTGTGGTGAGGAAGGCATCACGACCATCCATCAACTCACAGTTCATTGCTGGATCTGGCTCGGTGATGGGAGGCAGAGAGGCAGCAATTTGTGTGTTGTGCAGTCGGATAACAAAGAAAACCTGGACAATGTAGAAAACAGAATTTCTTAGTTATATATTACAACCAATAAAAAGAAAAGAATAATGCTGAGAAAAAAAACCAAAACCAACCTCCAAACAAGTTGACGATATCGTAACAATCTTATGAAAATCTCACTTTTACAACAGATCAAATTGTAAACAAAGCTATCGGGCAAAACAGGATTACAACTTGTGATGGGCGAGGGGAGTCTTCAAAACAAAGCTAACTACTATTGAAAACTAGTTTTAAAATCTAGAGACCTAACTCGACAACTTATAGTTTACATAGCACCATCAATCATGTACAATTTTCATTGGAAGGACCCTGTAATTCATTAACGCAATAATTCTTTTAAAATGACTATCTGATATGGCATTTAACTCTTCTACATACATTATGACATTCTTTCTTTATCAATATCCTTTCTACCTTACTGTGTATGGTTAAGTGCGGACAAACTTTCGCCATTGATCTATCCAGTCTTCCTCTTTGCATCCAAATACCTACAACCTCTCTTTTCTATCACCTCTGATATTGTTTCTTACCATCTTACATTCCATATTCCAAAAATCGTAGTCGATGGACGCGCACGGCTAGAACCGCAGGCAATTACCACCCCCCCCCGTACCCTAGATAAGTGGTGGGGCTGCCACATCAAGGCCCCTTATGACCTTATGGTCTGATCTTCATAAGAAGCCTGCCCAAAATCGTTGCACTTTTTTATGTAGCCTTCTAAATCCCGAGATCACACAAGCTTCTCCACCAAATATTTCTAAAGGTTGATATTACAAAACATAAAATACCAAACAAAAACAAAAAAATGTTCAACCCAATGGTAATCATACTCCAAATTAAACAATCTTTAACTCACCTCCTTATGTTTCTCCATATGACTGTAAAGCTTTGCAGTGAGATCATTTGTTCCTGATGGCAGATTTGTTTTCCTGTTGTTCTTTCTTGCATTATTTTTGCTCTTGTTTGCTTTCTTGTTCCTCTGTCCCTTTTTCTCCCCCTTTTTTACGCCAGACAATTCCTGTTGATATAAGCGAACACTGTATCGCGAATTTCTGAAGATTCCTTTATAACAGGAATGGGACCTAAATTAAACTAATGGCTCCATACAAGAGCACACATACAATAAGTTCTCATTTACTGCAAAGCAATCTGTCAGGCCAGCGTTCTTATAAAATAAATCCGCCAAAGCCTAGCAGCCTCCTGATTTTTAGAGGGTAAATCAGACAAATGACAAATACAATGAAAAAGATGGCTGACATGTCAATAAGGAACATAAAAAATTAACTAATACGGTAAATCTAATTCCATCAAAGGGGTTGCCTTTGTTTTTGAAAAAAATATTCTTTTAATCAATCAAATGATAAAGCTGTAAAGAAAACAGCACTTGGAATCACTTCCCACATACGCAGCTTACAGCCTGCACTCGTTTGATATCATACAAAGTATGAACAACCCTTGGCTGCTGGTGTAACCTTGTAAGGGCGTTGAGATCAACAAAATGCTGAGCCCCAGATAACAAAAAGCTACTGCATAAAATCCTTTATGACAACAATATTTAAACCTGCAAATCAATGTCCATCAAAATTGATTAAAAAAATGGGACCAATGAACGATGAGCAACTGGAAAATGTCTTTAAAAAGATTTTCTGCAAGACCCTTGTTATTGTTTTTGGATAACTCCATTATGCCTGAAATTGCTGGTATGTTTTCACAAAAGATCTTCACACCAAAGCATTCATTACACCATAAAATTAAACATTTGAGATAACCAAGAAAGCAATGCTGAAATAAAAGAAATGTTATAAGACAGATAGTGAAAATTACATACCACTTCAGTAGTCTCCTCTACAGTGTCTAGACTTTCAGCTTCAGCAGCAGCAGCCTCAGCTTCCTCTCTGCGTCGTTTTTCTTCTTCCTCTTGGTCCAACTCCTTGATACTATCTTCTATCACATTGGGCCAGAAATCACCTTCAAAGTAGGCCAGATCCTTGGCACTATTCAATCCACCGTCAATAGCATCTTTGAAGATGTCCTGGAACACATATCAAAATATGTTAGAAATAATCATACCAAATATGACAATGAATAAATCAGGACTTAATAATGTCCATGTCGTGGTACTTGCTGCAACACATATATCAGGTTTACAATTTAATACTAATAATGAAAAATTGGATTTTCCTATTACTAAGTACGTTTAGACTGAAAGGATTTGAAAAGAATAAAATTATCTCTTCTTGAAGCAAACAAACTGACCTTGTAATCCACAACAACTCTGTCGATGATGGCCTTATCTAACATCTTCTTGTACCAGTCTTGTAATCTTTTTGGTTTCGGGATTTTTTGCTCTGGCGGATGGCAGTGGAATATGTAGTCATCTCCTTCACTAGGAGGACAAGCCCAGATATGAGCAGTTGTGTAGCCTAGTTGCTTTGCATATTCAAGGTAACCAATAAGAATTTCATGATACACAGCAGTACGAAGAAGTCTTGGCCGGAAAAAGTGAACACTGTCCAAGTACGAGATGTAAACCCGCCTGTAAAGAAAAAATATATTTGATAATTCTAATTTTGGAAGCATCTTTATGAATCTTAAAATTTTTTTATACATGCATTCATACAAGACTTATTGCCAGTTGCCCCAAAAAGTGTTGGAAAAGTCTGGAGGCATTAGGGACTGTCCATCGCATCCTTCAAGTGATAATTATCCTTATGCTATATCGTCTGCTTACCATGTGAAATGAGATTGTGTGTCAGATAAGTGGGCATTAACATCACAATAAAACATCTGTTTGACCCCGAAATAGATTGCCTGAGTTGGGAAAGTGATATGTCGCCCCAAATAATAAGGAATACATACAATTTATTTTATTCCCAAATAACTCTATAACTTAAATTAGCATGTTTAATAACTGGTCATTTTCAAAAACAGATAAACGTGCCCACAGAAAAGAAGTACAAACCTTGTGTTGGGCATCGGACAAGAGGACCCATATTCTTGGACATGCATTCCAAAGAAACAAACATCCACTCCATCAATTTCTTCAAAAGCAAACATGGCCTTGGCGCGATATGGATAACCATTGATTACTTCACTTCCAAACCTGTGGATAAAAATAATTTTAAAAATATGATAAATGCATTGGAACAAACTATACATGCAACAGGTCAAACCCAACTCACAACTATGTACAATAAGAGCACAATGATATCAAGCTACTGTATCAACATATGTGTAATACATCATATTGAAAACTGTTATAGAGAAAAAAAAACCCAAAATTGTTGTGACTGTCTAAAAAAAAAAGAAACAGGTTCTGCGATAATCTTTAATTCTTAAAGGTAAGACAATACAACACATTCAACCAATTACTGATAAGATAACAAAAAGAAAACAAATCTTATAAAATCAAAAAAAATTATTCAAAACCCAAGCAATTTTAGAGTTTCAAGTTACCTGCTCTTCATCATTGGCTTGATTTCTGTAAGTTTATCGTAACTTGACAGCACCCTGATTGTTACTTCTCCACATGCACTGTCTTTCTTACGTAGGAAATTGTTAACCCTGTTCTCCAGATAGGTTCCTAATTTGGTCGTGGGTAGTTCTGGTTACAAAAAATATATAGTATATCAATTATAAAAACTACAAATTTGTCATCCTCTAATATAATATCAACACTAAGTGAATGTGGAAGTGGGGTAAATAGACAAAGGGAATGTGCAAGTTTTATAATAATAACAATAATATACATTTATATAGCACTTATTCACGATCATCACCATGCTCTAAACACTTTACAGTAGCACAATTTCCTTGGAATACTATAACATATCACAAGTGAGCATCTTAAAACAAAGAAGAAAAGCTCACAAACTGATTTCAGACACGGCTATTTTCAACCAACTATTGTTTAAACATGTCAAACATTAAAAGCAATTTTTGTATATTTATTTGTCAATTACAAGGAGGGTGTGAAATTTGCACTGGAACTTATCTTTCAGAATAATGTATTGAACTGTTTCATGTAAATTACTTTGAAAAACAAGGTCATAATAACAGATATGGTTAGTTAAGCAAGGCATACTTACTTTTAGATGTGTACTTGTTTTCTTTCCGTTTAGCATTCTTTGCCTTTAAACAGGCATCACAGGTCCACCTGAAAATAAATAATATAAAATCAAAAATGAAAGTAAATAGAATACAATCCAACTTCATAAAATAGTCAGAATGAAGAAATAACACTAGTAAGTACAAAGGCATCATAACAGGTTGATCAACCACAAGAATCCATTATATATATTCATATATCGAAAACGTTAAACTCACCAACCACAGCATGATTATCATCAATCAAAAAGTGAAAAGTCACCTTTAAACATCAGAATCATTCAAAGAAAATGTGAAAATTACTTACCCCTCACGGAAAATTGATTCACACCACAATGCACAAATCTGATGCCATCGTCTCCCACATTCAAGGCAGTCAACAAATCTGTAATACAAGGAATAGGTTTCTTCAGAAACGGCAATGCAACCCCTTTTCTTCCATAACAAAAACAATTCATTCCCTCCACACCTTCTTTGATCTATCTCAGGACATTTCCCAAGATGCTGGCAATCAAACATGACCTTTTAATATAGCCACAGAGCAATAGACCAAATAATATTCCTCACAAACGATTGCCCATTCAATGAATGCACACAGAAAGACATTTTACTAACACAAAATACTTACGGTTCATAATCCAATTGATCATTCTTTATTCGCTCGAACTGGTCTTTCCGTATTTTCCTAAAAAGACGAAGAGTAAACAAATGAAGAGATTATAAGGATTAGTACATACCTTGTAAAAACCATCATGAGACGTTAAAACCTCAGTTCTACTCCCGAACTTTAATTTCCAGCAAAAGCATGAAAAAAATCTTTTAAAGGCGCCATGGTGTTATATACCAACTAAGATTTCCAAAAAGAGCAATTAAAAAAAATAATTAAATGCCATGACGCAATCTTACATGTCTACTTAGCAAGTTCAACAGTTAAGAGATAAAATAATTTGCATTCCTTATCAAGTAAAATATACTTTAATTTTATGTTATTGACAAAGGAACAAAAGCTTTCCAAGCTTACGTGACAGGTTGCATGGGATCTTCTGACAACTCCACTTCTTCTGACTGAATTTCATGGAAACATTTTTCACAATACACATATCTGAAAGAGAGAAGGAAGGAATTTTTTTTGGTGTAAATATGAAGAAAAAAAGGGACATTGAAGAATCAAATATAAGTAGACGACAACAAGCCTGTATTCTAACGTATACAATTTTCCTTCCTGAGCTTTGTAATAACAGTGAACAAAAACACATTGCAGGCATTGTTTTATTAACACTACCTACTATCATTTCAAGATACAATATATTGTTAACTGCTCTTGTATTGCCTTACTTTGCTAGTATTTTTCAATTGTTTAGCATCTCTGTCAAATCTTACCTGTTTTGATAACTATAGTACATGGTATCTCTTGGAATGGTACACAACTGCTTGCCGTAGCAACAAAGCACTTGAGGGCAGAAAACATATTTACGTCCACAACAGTATCCTAAAGATTGCATCACTCCATCGATTTCTTGCTCAAATACTTCGCCCAACTGAAATTATAAAAACATTTTCCATGTTAACACATAAATGATAATGTCAATAATAAGACCAAAACCCAACAAAACAAATAAAAACATGTAAATGGCACATTAAATTTCTTTGTGGAAAGAAAAAAGTAAAATGATTCTCCTTTCCTCAGCAATTAAGGCAACAAGTAAGCCCCCAAAGCAAAATTTCAAATGAACGAGACACGCCTCACGCTTCAGACAATACAATATCTTACCTTTGAGGCATATTTGAACACTCTTGAGGTTTTCCTGTTGTACAACCAAGCATTATCAAACATAAGCCAAACGTCATCGACACACTCCCAGGGGTCTTTATATAAACCCGAGTCCAAATTGCGTTTGATGGTTGAGAGATCCATTGGTTTCTTTACAATTTCAAAGTAGTCCTGTAGAATAATTCAAAACAAAATGTCTATAAATTAATCTTGTTTCATAAAAGGAAGACCAAAACTAAATCTCACAATCAAGTTAATACCTATTAACAATATACAAGCATCTTCATATATGCAGAAACTTTCACAAAGAAAACCTGTGACTATACATGCAATTGTCACTAAATTGAAATATAATAATGTCACTTCCGACAATAGATAGAGAAAGAAAGAAAGAGAGAGATGATGTATAAATTAAATCACATCCATCATATGTGACAAACCATGCATATTTTCTGAACAGTCATAACTATACAATGTAAAATCTTACTGGAATATGAAGAAGAATGGGGTCCACCGGTAGCTTGAATGGAAGGGACTCAGGATCTTGTTTGCCGAGCTTCTCAATTGTTGGCATCAGGGCTTGCCTCAATTCATCGGGGTTGAACACTATACAATACAGAAAAATTCACAACAAATTGAATAGTGAAACTCTCACAAGCATGTATGTATAACAGCTTTCAGAAAAAAGTAGGAAAATCCAGCGTTCTCTAACTGACCGCGCTCGTAACTGTAGCGTCACATGGACAAAAAATGATTAATATATAGCAAAGTTCATGCAATTTCTTTTTTTTATTTGCCACAATGCTCATGTCTAGACGTTAAATAATTAATGAACAGACCATCTATAATGATAGTATTCAAAGTTGCAAATGATTAGACCTATCTAGACTAATTTGATCAGTTCTCGATTTTCGATACTCAGTTTCGCGCTAAAGCGATAACTCAAGAAAAGTGGAAACGTAAGTAGTAAAGTAGCACCATCTGCAATTCGACACATTGCAATGTGAGTTGAATGGTACTGGTATTGTAATCAAACCGATTAGCCAAATTTGGAGGCTAAGTGAAATCGGTTTCTCACACAACAAAATTATCATCAATTCCACTTTTCATCCTGAATGAAATAGACACAAGCGCGGCAATTAATCACAGCATTTAGACAGCATTACCAGAGAAATTGACACCATGTACCACACACTCATCTCCACCCCCCAAACTAAATGTTGACTCACTCACTTCCAAATTACTCTTCAAAACATGCACTTTAAATAAAAAGCTTCTACAATGTGATGATTTAAAAGTCTCACCTTTCTTACACCTAGGTTTGGAAACTGCAGCATTATTGGAGGCATCTCCCGGTGTCTCTGTCTTGACATCATCACTGTTACTGGCCTGAGAGGTTTCGTCCATGCTCTTCGGACTTGTTGAGTCGGCTTCATTTTTAACAGAGCCTGGTTCTAATTTGACATCAATATCGAATTTGCCATCTGTCTCAGATTTGCCACCCTCTTTCTTTTCTTCCTTGACATCTGCTTCCATTTTAACATCAGAGGATGCTGATGTCTCTGTTTTCACCTCTTTCTTTGGCGTTGAGTTGAGCAAGGAAGACGCAGATGACGAAGTGATATTTATTGATGGGGTGACAACAGAAAGGGGCAATTTTGAAGGTGAAGCAGCAGAGAGCAGACTAGTAAGGCTCTGGTTTGGTTCTGATTTACCCGATTCTTTGGGCAATGAATCAAGTTTTGATGATTCATCTGATATGGAAGTCATGTCGTTCTGCAGATACAAATGATAGCATGGTAAGTCATTTCAATAAATGTTACTCAATATCCAAATCCTCATATAACAAAATGGGCCTTTTATAACATTCAGGTGAATCAAGCGCCTATAAATAATTCAATTTTAATAGATTAGATCTAAACAAAAGAAGAAAGAGATTTTTTCAAAACAGTAAAAACAATAGATAAAAATGGCAATTATAATATTAACAATCCATGTATTACACTGAAAGGTACAAAAGGTAATTTGATCAAGAAAGAAAGAAAATATTACTCACATTCATATCTTTGGATGCAGGACCATTCATTTGACCTACAGCTCGAGACATTGGCACCAAAGGAGAATGACCTAGAGAGTTTGAGGATGATGTGGGACTCGATGTGGAAACGCCAAGTTGCTGCAATAATGTCTGCTGACTGGCATTTTGACCTTGTTGCAAGCCATTAGAAGTGATCGGGTTGTTATCCATCACACCCCCTTTGCCTCCCATATTGGACCGTTGCTGGTTATTGTTAGAGGCAAACTGATCAGGAAGGGTTGGTGAACTTAAATGATTCTGTATTGTTGACTGTTGATTCCCTAGCATGCCAGTTGGCTGACAAGAAGCCTAAAGTAAAATAAAATAAAAGCATTAATGAAAAAGATGTAAAATATATCCCAAGATCAGTGCAAAAACAAACCTGAACCCACTAAGACAGGGTCTACAAATAACATTCTAAGGAATTCACTAAAAAAAAAAAAAAAAAAGGAACAAAAGATGAACATTAGGTACACAATACTGCAAGGAGAGAACAGAACATTGCCAACAGAAAAAAAATCAAAAAAATCCAACCCAATAAAATATATATAATAGCAGCAGAACTTCTTTATAGCCATGAGTCCATCATTTACCTACAGTGAAACTTGGCACACTTAACTAAACAAGCAAAATGTGATACTTTTGTGTCAGTCAGTTCAAAAAGTTGTATATTAGAAAGATGCAGCCACCAGTCATCGAGCAATTGCAACAAGACTGACAATGCTCTTATATTCCGCAAAAAGGGTACATAAAATAGCCCCCATAAAACAACCAAGTGATCAATTTCTTCATAATAATGAGGGAGAACGTACCTGTGAATGAATGGCCTGGGCCTGACTGTTGAGTTGTTGCTGCAGAAGCTGTTGCTGAGAATGATGAGTAGATGTAACAGTGGCATTGGGCATGAGCCTACCCTGACCTACTCCTGCCTGAGGCATGGATCTTTTAACCATGTCAAACTGCTGCTGGGATTCTACCAGCGCAGCATTTATTGTCATTGGAGAAGATGTCACAGCACCAGGCATCTGGACAGGAAAATACAAGACGTTTATCATGACATACCCATATAATGTTAATGTGCAATAATTTTAGTCTGACGTGTAAGAAAAGAACATGTAAGTCCAACAATAAATGCTTGTTTAAAACCATGAAGGCAAACCAAAGAATAAAGCAAATTACCTGTCCTGCAGGTGGTGGTGTTCCTCTAAGGTTCAGATTTCTGGACATCTGTGGGGGCATTCCTGGGGTTTGATGCAAGTTATTCATATCATTGTACATTGCATTTCCCATCTGAGCGTTACTGGGACCATCTATGGAACAAATACAACAAAACAAAAGCATAATGACAAAAATCAAAACATTCATGTTTTAATACAACTCATTAAAAATCCTGTAACATGTGCAAATCACTAACAAACATTGCTAATATTCATCAACGTCAAAATTTTTTAAAAGTTACCTTCTTTACTAAACAAATGTAAATTTCATGTCTCTTTTCGATTTTAACACACAATCACATAAAAGTAAAAAAAAACCCAACAAAAAACAGTTGAACATAAGTCTTAGTTTTTCTTCTATCCTTGTGATTGAGACATGCCTTTAAAACATTGTAAATCCTGTCGGACAGAAAAAACAAAACCAAAAAACTCAACCCCAACCAAAAGACGAACTCACTTTGAGTTCCCAGACGCAGACCACCTTGCATAGACACACCAGGATTGGTAACAGCTTGAGAAACTCTGTTCCTCTGACTCCTTTTCTCTTCCAATTCCTTCTGAATCTTGTAGATTTTCTCGGCAAGAAGATGATAATACTCGCTCTGATGAATAAAATGTGAACATGTATCACCATGGGTATGTGCAGATCACAAACATATAAATTAATCCTGCAGCGCCAGGAAAGACTTTACCATTGTATGAATTTTTCAAAAGGACACATAGACAAGTAGCAGTAAGAGTCTTAGTAGCAATAATAGTAGAAAGAGGAGAGTAGAGGAGGGAGATTATTATCTTACTGGACGCACACTCAAGAGTTAAAATCGGACAAATAAACCAGAGAATCAGATAATCAATTTGATGACAAATAATTAATATCTTAACCTCAATTAAGGGCACAATAACTACAACATACCCTATTGTTTGCTGTTTCATACATGTCTCCTTCAACCTTTCTGGCATAAGCAACCAGATTTTTCATGCGAGTGTCACGAAGTGTAGCAGGATCTGGAGCTGGGAATATTGCTTGTACCCTGTGAAATTATACAAA
Organism: Dirona albolineata; assembly: GCA_031763155.1. NCBI lineage: Eukaryota > Metazoa > Mollusca > Gastropoda > Nudibranchia > Dironidae > Dirona > Dirona albolineata. The sequence goes on along the minus strand of JARFNW010039966.1, from coordinate 2,439 downwards.
CAGTAAATTGTTTTAATGGGCTTAGCATTCTAAACATCAAATTTCTTGAGGAAGATCTTCTGGTACCAAGATAAGAAAAAGGTTGAGACTACTGTTATGGCTTACATGATCATGACAAGATAAGCACACACAATGAGTCTTCTCCATAACCTCACACACTAAAGTACAGGCCAACCATTTTTGCTAGATTATCAAAGAAACAAGTCCAAGTCAAGTCAAAAAGTACCATACATTATTCACAATATAACATGTTCCTCTTAAAAAGACACTTCACATATCAAATATGCCACCCAAAATAACTTCATATTCACTTACAATTTGTGCACTAAGTGGTTCCTTAGATCTTGTGTGACTTGAGCATGCCAGTCCTTCCTGTTGCTTTCAGGTATAGACTTTACAAGATCTGGTGCAGATCCCATGGCAGCTGCCTGAGCTGTCAATGTTGCCAGTTGGGTGCCACTTTGCTGCTGAATCGATTGGGGAACCTGAACCTGCATGCCAGGCGCAAGACCAAGTTGACTGCCAGCAGTCTGGTTCGGCAAAACTTTCTGCACCTGTTTGTTTGGCAAAGTCTGTTTGTTAAGTTGACCTGTAAAGAGGAAGAGAGGGGAAACAATAATCCTTTGGTTAGATGATCACTGACAACAAAAAATAATTGGCACATAGGTGTTTGAATCGCACTTTCATGATTGCTTGTGATAGATACCCTTTGCAACATGTTCATGTGAAGTATGCATACACATGTTCTCAAAACCTCAAACAAATTTAAAATAGATGAAGGTGTTAGACAAGGGGGTATTCTAAGCCCATTATCGTTTACAATATTTATGAATATGAATACAACCGTAAAACAGTAGGTTACAAGCATCAAAAATGAAATTTCTCAGAAGATCAATAGGTAAAACAAGAAGAGATGAAATATGGGATGAAGTAAATGCAGAAAGCTTAGAAAATGAATTAGAGAGAAATCAACTTACATGATTTGGATACGTAAACAGAAGAAATGAAAGTAGGATTCCAAACCAAATTCTAGAATGTAGGTAACAAGGTAATTTACCAAAGAAAGTACGGCAAGAAACAATATCAGAGGTAATAGTTATAGAAAGGGCGTGGGGGTGTAGGTATTTGGATGCAAAGAGGAAGACTGGATAGAGATCAATGGCGAAAGTTTGTCCTCACTTAAGCTTACGCTTAAAGGTAGAAAGGAAATTGATAAAGAATGAAAGAGAAATTTCAGATTTGAGAGAGGCGAAAATTTTCATTATAGCAGAAGTCCAAAATATATTTTCAGCGGAAATCTGGTTAATAAGAGTTCTCATCTATGGAGAATGTCAACCTGTCATTAATTAGGGCGTGTGTAATTTAAACCCCTTATTGTTAACCCACAGATGCTTCAAGAAGAAACTTTTTCTTTCAAATTGCAACCCCACATCAATGTCACTAAACAATGCATTCTACATCAACATTTGAAAGACATAGCTGGCCTAGCCAACAGTATAAAAATACTCATTCCCCCATACACGACTCATTTCCCATGTTAGTCTAATTCTTTTTTTACAAAGCAAACTACTGACCATCAGAAGCCATTGAATTCATTTGAGGATGCCCATGGCCTGGAGTGGAATGAGTGGAAGGAGACTGGTTGTAAGGAAGTCCTAACGACTCAAAAGCTCTTTTTATAGCAACAGGATCTGTCACATTTGATGCTTGAGAATTTGGAGCACTCATTGTAGAATTTTGATTCATGCTGGTAGCTGTAAAAACAGATTGACAATCACATTAATATTTGTCCTGTAAATCATATTAATTCAAAGCGTTTCATTGATCACAACAAAGCTTATATGATAAATTGAAACCTTTATAAAAACAATTCCATTCCAATAAAAACATTTTTGGATACAGCACACACCATAATTACTAATCGCCAGAAATATATAAAAATTATCTTGAGTTTTATCCGTCCCTTCATAGTTTTTATAGGCTTGGGACCGACAAAAATATGACGTGGCCTCATTAAAAAGTATTGTATCTTTTGTTTTCTTTAAATGTGAATAATTAATACTAGTACTAAATGTAATGTGTTACAATGCTTTTTAGTGAGGCTTCCATTTTTGTCATATACAGGGGTGTAAATGGCAAACGGAAAAAAATTTCAGAAAACATGAGCAAGTAAAAAAATAGACACACTTCTTACCATAGCACCACGCAACACTGTATCCCTCTAGTTTTCTCAAATAATTTGATAAAAACTCACTATTACCGTCCTTTAAACATAACCAGTCCCATCTAAATTTGTTCCTGGATGTAGTGTCAATTACATCGACTGGCAAGTCACGATCCACAAATTTTAATTGTCTACCGAACATTTTTATAACAAATCAACAATAAACTAAAGCAACTAATTTAACTTGAAGATGTACAGTATGATAAGTTTAAAAC